>CAKNYM010048243.1:0-18260 GCA_932195095.1 Andricus curvator
TCACTAGTGTTGTGCACTAAGTCTTTATATTGTTTTTGCTTCGAGCACTGTGATCTTAAAATAAATAATTTCATGATGTCTTCATAAGTAGGTAACAAGTTTGATGGTCATTCACTCCCAGAACCAAATATAGGGGATTTCGCGTCACTACTACATAAAGTCATTACTATTTTGATTGTTAGTGAACTGCGCTAACGAAAAAATACACAACTGCGAAAGAACAATGTATACTGCAGCCTAGGCTCTAAAAAAACCAAGTTGTCTCCGCATTTAACTTAATACTTACAATAGTCTTACATATTACATGCTTAATACATACTAGGTGCGTGCTGCACGGTTCCACGAGTAAAGGGCAGAGAGGTAAGCCACCGTGTTGACTGGAAGACTTCTACGACATACTCCGCTAGATGGCAGCACAAACTCTCGCCATCTAGTTACGGCGTGACATAAGAAAGAATTGAAGAAACCTTTTTTTTATTGAGTTTAGAGAATTCGTACGTTTTTAGATATTTTAAAAAATTTTAACCCATTTGTGGCATTATTAAAATGCAAAATGTCGAAAAATGTTAATAATAAATTTTAATTGCATTCCTATGGAGCATCTTTTCCGCACCCCGCGAAAGCAATTGAAAACAAAAATTTTATACATGCAAGACCGATCCACCCTAATATATATATATATATATATATATATATATATATTAGGGTGGTCCAAAAAAAGGCATTTTCGAATGTTTG
Organism: Andricus curvator; assembly: GCA_932195095.1. Classification (NCBI taxonomy): domain Eukaryota; kingdom Metazoa; phylum Arthropoda; class Insecta; order Hymenoptera; family Cynipidae; genus Andricus; species Andricus curvator. The sequence continues at coordinate 739 of CAKNYM010048243.1, forward strand.
AGATTAGACTGAAAAATATTGCAGGCTATATGAAAATAGAAAACCCATATTTTTTTGTTTTGCAAAAAAATAATTAGTAGGACTACGCATTTGTTGCAAAGTTTTTCCTAAATTCACTACTCAACATAGAGAATTCACGGTGCCGCCTATGGTTTAGCTTGGCAGTGTGGCAGCAATGTAACAGCTACACTTTGCGAACTTGACCTGCTCCTTTGTTAAAGCTTGAGGCTCGCCTGAGTCCTCAACAACCACCTTACCAAAATCTTATTGCATTTCTGCAGAGAATTGTCTCTGCCCTATTCCATTGTTAATGATTCATATTATTTAATAATGAATGAATAGATGATTGAATTAATAAAAATTTAATAATGATTTTTTGATTATTAATTAATAGATATTTAATTATCAATCAATCATGAATCATTGTAAATTTTAATGAATTTAATTTTTAATTATTATCAATATTAAATATTGTTATTTTAAATATTTTACATTTTTAATTAATTTAATTTATAATAATGTTTCATTGACAATTGATATTATTATCATTATTATTAATTTTAATTATTATTATTATCATTTTTAATTATTGCTATTTTGAATATTAAAATTTTTTAATTTATTCAATTTATAATAATTTATTGAAAATAATAATAATAATTATTATTATTAATTCTAATCATTTATTAATTATTATTAATTTTAATAATTCATTAATCAATAATTATTGAATGTTTATTCATTACTAATAGTTTAATGTTTAAAAATAAAAAAGTCGCTAGTAAATAATGATCTCCATTTTAAAATAAAACTACAATAAATATTTAGTTTCATTTACTTTTCGTTTAAATTTATTTCATTTCTGCATCTGGTTCCCTTTATGGTGTGAAGAAGCCTCAGGTAATGAGAGCCATAAATAAGTAGGAGAAGCACCGAGGAGCAAGTTAAGTACTTAAGAGAAGAGTAGAGCCCTCGGATTGACTGGTGTATATTGCTCTATTGTATTCATGCTTAAACCAAAGGCGTCGCCGAACTCAAAATTTAATGATTTTTCATGTTTTTAATAGTCTTTTTCTCCTATAAATTATTATAAGTTTTCTTTTTCTTCTTTAGAAACCTGTTCTTAGGTAAGCAACTCGTGTTTTGTGAAAATTGCAGTTGATAAAAATATATAGATTGCCCGTTATATGGTTTTAAATATTGCGATTTTACCGAAATTGACGATGTTGTTAAATTCTTTCATAACATTTTTAAAACATCTAAGTATGATATAATACATTATCATTCTTATGCAAATAAATGTCTAAAGTTTCAAAGAAATTTAATCATAACTTCTAATGCAGAATTGCAGTTGAAAAAAGTAATGTCATTTTACATGTTAATCTCCATAAGAGAGAAAAGTGAAATGCGTAGTCCTACTAATTATTTTTTGACCAAACAAAAAATTATGGGCTTTCTATTTTCATGTAGCCTACAATATTTTTCAGTCTAATCTCAAAAATTCGAAAATGTCTTTTTTTGGACCACCCTAATATATATATATCCTATTATAACAGTACATGCATTTCAGCTAACTTCCTGCGTAGTCCCTAAACCTTATTGTTCAAGTCAGTTAGCCATTGACATATAATGTATGTCATAGTAGAATCAGCTTTAAACGATCTTCGAATTTAATTTTCATCGAAAAATCACCCGGGTTTTCGGAAACCCGGGTTTTCTCTTGCGTGTCGCAATAGAGACTGAGTTCACAGGCAGAAAGCAAGATAATAATCGGACTATTTACATTGAGTCGAACTATCAAGTAAACATTAATACAATACAACCGACTTTGTATCGTATAATAAACATTGTACAGATGGGGGCTCTGCACAAAACGGCTTTTCACTTCTGTTCCTATTTACTTTAATTTAATATAAGAACACCCCAAACCTCATTACCGTGCAGCGTCCCAACCTCACTTTGCACAAGGATAAACTGATTTTCTCCTTTTTTTAGACAGTAAACCGAAAAACGCTTAACGTATCAAGTTTGTAAACTCTAGATGAATATAAATTTAATTTATGCACATTTCTCAAGTCAAATAAATAATATTGTAAAAACCTTCAGGTCTGTCCCTAGATTTTTTTCATTTCAGACGTCATTACTGTACGTCTTTTTTTCTAGCAAAATATTGTAGTTACAGTTGAGTGATAAATACCGAAATACTAAGCGTATCGCTTAATACAAGATTCTATCAAATTAAACTTAGAATATTAACTCTTTTTTTGTGAATCCGATATTAAACTGAAAAGTACATTTTGACAACAAAAACGTCATTCCCGTACGTGCGTTAAACCAGTTTCGAAGTGAAAAAAAATTATTAAAACCATTCCGTTAATTGCTGAGCGGTGTTTTCTTTCATAAATAGGTGACTTTTTATGATTAAAATCTGTTATTTTTGTATAAATATTAAAAAAGGCTACAGTTCGCCATTTTTCTCGCATCATTCCATCATTCCATCATCGCCAACGGCGACACCACGCTGAAAAAACCAGTTCTCGTCAGATCACTGAAGTTAAGCAGCGTTGGGCGCGGTTAGTACTTGGATGGGTGACCATTCGAGAATACTGCGTGCTGTTGGCCCACCGTGGGTGTGGTGAGCCCACACTTTTAGTAGTTATTTACTACAAGAAACTATCCACCTAGAAACACTACCCGAATCGGGTAGTGTCACGCCTACCCTCAAAGGGAAATGGCTTAATGGTATACTTACTATACTTACTTACGTATTCCCGATCTCAAGAAGTGAGCTTAATAAGTCAATTGAGTGTCCGGATGCAATAAGGGCACATAAAAGTTTCTCGTGCGAAAACAAAGTCCCCTGGAGGCTTTCAACAAAATTTTCGAATTTTGATTTTTAAAGGACATATCTGGATGTGAAATTTTATTACGCATCTTTTTTCCTCGAGAGAAAAAGTTGTAGCTTCTTTAGTTTACAAATTAAAGCCGAAAAACTGACATTAAAAAAAAAATCAATTTTAATCCGTTTTTCACTTCAACTCGCGCTCCGACCGTCAGTTTTGGGAATTTTCCAATACAATTTTCAGAGAATGCGCTTTAGGGTATCGATCGACTGATAGAGTAGGAGGAATTAAAAAAAAATTGGTTTAATTGTTATTAATTTTTTTCTGTCGCTCAGCGTGAATCGGACTTTTGTAACTTCCAGCGTTTCGTTTATCGAGGGAATTTTGAGTAAGGAAAAACTTCTTGCGACAAAAATGCGGAGAAAACTGTGATAAAGTTTTTGGGAAAGTTTCGGATCAAAATATTCAATAGTTTAGGAATAGTTATAATTTTAGTTTATGTCAGCGCTGCAGCTTTCGAGTGTACTATAGGACTCTGGGGCTTGCCGCCGTGACACGTTTTTGCGCTAATGATTGATTTTGAATATTTTTAAATTTTGACGCAAAAACAGCTAGAAAATTATAAGGTATGCATATTACTTTTTTCCTTGTGTATAATTTAATTCTATAAAATTCTAGTAATAAAAATTATTTATTCAATTAATTTTACAAATTTCAAAAACCTAATTTATTATGTTCTTTATTAATGTTTCAATGAAAATAATTCCACCGAAAGTTTTGCTATGCAAGATAAACGAAGTAGAAATTTTCTTTCACTTCATTTATTGGAAGTTAATATAACAGTAGTAATTCCTAATTTAAATAGAAAAATTATTCAAATTTTTACCTTGTTTTTGCAAGTTTTTGTTACATTTCGCGCCCATTTACTTTTGTCTCTGTTTCGTTTTCTACCTCGAAAAGCTTGCGGTATATTTTCCATTTTAATATAAAACGAAAAATCGCTACTTTTTTAAATAATCATTTTTATTTAGAAAAACATATACAAATTAGATTTAATATAATATTTACACTCAGATGTGCAATATCCAGTGAAGAGTTAAGGACTAAATGATCTATTTTAATTTACCGTGTGCATAGGTTTGTCTACAAAGCGAATGTACAAGGTCGCTTCAAAGTTAAACCGAATGGAAGTATAAACATTAGGTGTACATTAGAGTATGTATCTCACGGTTAAATCTAAATAAACCGGAAAAATACATTAACAAATTAATCAAATTCATGAATGTTTTATCAACTTACTTTCATTGAATTCTTATTCACTAAAAAATGTAATTAATATCGTATTGTAAGCAAAAACTCACTAGCGCGAGAACGCGTCTGTTTGATCTGAAACTTTCCCAAAAACTTTATCACATTTTCCTCCGCATTTTTGTCGCGAGAAGTCTTTCCTTGCTCAAAATGCCCTTGATAAACGAAACGCTGGAAGTTACAAAAGCTACAACTCTTTATCTAGAGGAAAAAAGATGCGCAATCAAATTTCACATCCAGATATGTCCTTTAAAATTCAAAATTCGAAAATTTTGTTGAAAGCCTCCTGGGCACTTTGTTTTCGCACGAGAAAATTTTATGTGCCCTTATTGCATCCGGACACTCAATTCGAAAGGACGAGATGTGTTGGAAATTATATTAAAGCACAGGTAGGTAGATTTGTTATTACAGCTAAAAGGTGTGGAGATTATAATATAAAAATTTTAGAAAATAAGTAATTTTATGTAGTTTGCCTTACAACTGTTGAATTTTCATGTGTTCATATTTTCAATTTTGATAAAAATGAAAGCATAATTTATTACTCATTCACTTAGTTAGTGTGTGACACGATGTAATAAATAGATTTTACTACATTTGAAAGACTGCATAATAAATCATGTAAACAGTTTAGGTGAATGCTGAATCTTTAATTGTACTACAGTCACGTTGTTTCCATTTGTGTAATTTAAAACGTGTTTATTGTAATGAAAAATAATAGTAACAATTAGACTTTTAATTTATTACGTCACCTCGCTTATATTTGAAAAAATTATATACAATATATATATATGTATGTATGTATCGACTCTGGTATACCGGGCGACCTCTCAGAGTATCAGCCTTATCCTTGCACGCGGGGCTCTACAAGGATGGACTAACCCTTTTCCCTAGCTGCTCGTGGGAACAACAATGACAACACCAAACATAGTTGTAGGAAGTGCGGTTCAAAACAATCGAACGCGCAGGGCTCCCGACAATGGGTCGGACAACAATGCCGACTACCCTACAGTTGGGGGAGCCAATCAAGACGGAGTCAATGCGATTGACCGGCGGAACCTCATTACTTTTAAGTGGACGGATCGACTCAGGGATGACCTGCTGGAGTGCTATGATACCAGTATGGCCCCTGAATGAAAAGGTTACATGGCGCGACTGCATGCTCTGTGGTGCGAGAAACACCCAGAGCTCTCGGATTTTTCGCAAAAACGTCTGCGAAACCGTGCCGAGGACCTCCAGAAAAGGGGTTATATAAGCGGAGCGCCTACACAACCGCAGCCAGAACAAACCGGCAACAGAGAAAGAGAGGCGACACTGAGACCGACCTCCAATTTCCGAAGAATCCGACCTCTCTACTATCAATTGTAGTGTGTACAATGCAGCGAGAACTTTGGCAGATGCAAACCGTAAAACAAAACCAACGGTTGATCATAAGTCCAAAAGACGAATGCCTCAACTTAGCACAAAGATAGGCTGTGCAAGACAGTATGCGTCCCGCATTCAGTGTGTGATTGACTACATAACATCTGGCAGGACTTTCACTGCCAAGGTTCGACAGTTCGCGCGCAAACTGCGGATCCGTCATCACACAATCAACAAGTCAAAGCTACTGACCATCAGGGAGCATATTGTTGACAGAATCCGAGTACTATATAACGCTAGGAGAAGTCTAGAGCGGAGAGAGAGGTGGCTCAGAGAAAATCAACAGTTTTCGTCTGACCCATCTCGACTCTTCCAAGACCCTCCAGTTACTGTCGACCATCCGCCCAAACCAGAGGAGGTCGAAGCATTTTGGAGAGAAGCCTACGAAGTCCAACATTCACTTGAAGAAGGCTCAAAGAACATAAATAGCTTCAAGGAGCTGTGCAATGCCCTCATAACAGCTGAGGAGGAATACCCACCTATCACTACCGAGGAGGTGAAAAACGTATTAAGAGGCATGAAGACCTATTGCGCTCCGGGACTAGATGGTATCAAGACCTTCTGGTGGAAGAAGTTTACTTCAACCCACCAGCATCTGGCCCAAATTTTCACCTCATATCTAAAGTCGGAAGAGCCCATTCCGGGGTGGTTGGTGGAAGGGTGCACAGTGCTCCTGCCGAAGACGGGCAACTTAGCTGACCCTAAGAATTACAGGCCAATAACCTGTCTGATCACACTGTATAAGATCTTCACAGATATCCTAAATGATAGGATTGTTCGGACAATTGGACCTGTATTGCGAGAGATGTATGAACAACGTGGCTCAAAGAAAGGCGTAGCAGGATGTCGGGAGAACTTGCTCATCGATAGATGTGTCTGTAAAGACGCAGCATCCTATCAGCGATTTCTATCGATGGCCTGGATTGATTACCGGAAAGCTTTCGATTCAACCTCCCATAGACTTATCATCTGTCTATTGGAAAGCCTAAAGGTTCATCCACACATTGTGAGATGCATAGAGACATTAATGCCGCTTTGGAAAACCAGATTTACTATCTCATCTGGAAAACATCATGTGATCACTAACAGTATCACCTTTCAGAGAGGTATATTTCAGGGCGACACAATGAGCCCTCTCCTCTTTTGCCTCACATTATTGCCACTATCTCTAGCACTTCGCCATTCCGAAGGGTATCTCTGCGGCAAACCTGGAAACCGAAAGCATAAGGTCACTCATGTATTTTACATGGATGATCTTAAGATCTATGCTAGGAATCAAGAGAAACTACATCTAGCTCTGAAAATTGTCAAAGAGTAAACTCAAGAGATTGGAATGGAATTCGGGTTAGAGAAATGCGCCAAGGTTAATTTGAAGAAAGGAAAACTTAATGGCATCCCCGAAAATCCTGAGCTCGTTGACAGAAGCGCTATACGACACCTTTGCGCTGGAGAGACCTATACATACCTGGGCGTGCCACAGAGCCGCATTCAGGATGTGACATCTATAAAGGATACTCTCTGATGCAGATACAAACGTCTCATCCGGCAGATTTGGTCTTCCGAACTGTCGGCGAGAAACAAAGTATCTGCAACGAACATGTTTGCCGTCCCGGTAGTACTCTATTCATTTGAAGTGGTTCCATGGACGAAGGACGAGCTCAGAACTCTTGATATCGGGACGCGAAAGGTTTTGCACATGAACAAGAGCATGCACCTTAAGTCTTCTGTTCCGCGACTTTACATCTCACGCCGCCTAGGTGGTCGCGGAATACTGAATCTTGAATGTCTTCACAACAGACTTATTCTGGGTACAGCACATATAGTTGCAAGTGGACAAGACCCTCTTCTTAAAATGGCCAGGAAACACGAAGCAGTGGGAAAAGGGGCGTTTCTGTACAAAGCAGCGGAGGAGGCTGCTGAAACACTCGCCCTTGACTTCAAGTTTAGGGGTGAGCAAAGTGCATAAAATCTTATCCATCTTGAATACTCACTCCTGAAGGCCCGGATTAAGAAAGCACAGGAGAAAAACTTCCACGACCCGGATTGAAGTCGGGCACGGAGGGCTTCATTTTGGCATGTCAAGACGGTGTCATTTCCACTCTAGCATACCGTCGCCACATTTTGAGCAATGACATTCCCGATGATAGCTGCAGAGCGTATTATGCACACCCCGAGCATCTAGGACACATACTATCTAGTTGTCCAACGCATGCGGGAACGACCTACATCCAAAGGCACAATGCGGCACTAAGAGTGCTTTATTACCATCTCTGTCACTCTTATGGCATTAGCCCAAATACCTCTCCGCTAAACGCTCCTAGAGAAATAGAGTCAATTGTCGAAAACGAGAAGTGCCGCATATACTGGAACTTCATATTCTCGACAATTGTTTCTGTTGCGCACTCGAGGCCTGACATAGTTCTCCTTGACTTCGAGAAACGAACCTTGTTTGTTATCGAATTTTCGGCACCAGCTGTCAAAAACGTCACAGCCAAGGATAAAGAAAAGTAAGAGAGGTATAAAGACCTTATAAGTGAGTTGCGACGGTTATACCCGGAATATTCTGTTAAGCTCATCGTCTTGATCATCGGCGCTCTTGGAAGTGCCAAGGTTTCACTGGTTAATAGCCTGAAAAGCATCCCTGCGTGTCAACAACATGCTGAGACAATTGCGGGGAAAATGCAGAAGGCGGTCGTCCTTGGGTCGCTCCGTGTCCTCATGGTGCACGAGATTTTTGCCGGATCATCGTATTGAGTTCGTCGCAGACTGTAACCACCTATCTCACGGTCGTGAGACGTGGTTACAGCTGAAATTTTACCGCGATTTCGCTGGGAGCGGGTGCAATTTTTCAGATTAGCACCCGCCGCCGGCGAAATCCTGCGGCTGTCCTTATGACAAACTTTTAACTATATAATTAAAAAAAGGGTTCAACCACCGCAGGGTCCCACTGAGAGCATCTGCCATCTAAAAATGACATCGGGTCCCAGGAGAACCGCGGTAAATCACACTTATGGCCACGTCTCACGACCGTGAGATGGGTGGCACGATGAAATTACGACGACAGTCCGGCGAAACCCTCGTGCGTCTTGAGGACACGAATAGACCCAAGGACGACCGCCTTCTGCATCCATCTCACAAGTGCCTTGGCATATTTTTGGCACGCGAGTATGGCTTTAAGGTTACGAACCAGTGATAGTTTCGCACCTCCAAGAGCACCGATCACAAGGACAATTACATGTACCGAATATTTTTAGTACATTCGTTCCAGCTCCCTCTTAAGGCCTTGATACCTCTCCTCCTTTTCGACCTAGCGACTAAAGCTTGGCTACTCAAAGCAGTCGTCGAGACAAAGTCGTGGGAGGGTGCAGTTCTTAAGGTGGGTGGGTTTGAGTTGATCCAGAAGATGGTGAGGGCTGCGGCGTGGTTCTCGGGTAAACTGGAAGACCCGTCTGAGGTACTCCGTCGGTTGGAGAAATTCAACCCCTCACTTAATACAGCGTCCTGGCGAATGTCAGGCACGATAGGCCTCAGGAAGAGGACACAGTAGGAGGCACCAGGCATCTCCTAATTGTGCAGATTCCTGAGTCCCAGACGAGGGCTCTTGCGGCCCTGAACAACAGGTCCTTCTATTACTTTGGACAGGTCAACTTTAGGGTTGCCGGCCAGGGACAGGAGGAGCCTGTTGGGACACTGGAAGATCGGGAGCAGACCTAAATCACTGCTCCTGGTCTAACCATTACCCAAATTAACTTGCATCACAGCAAAGGCGCCTCTGCAGTTTTGCAGAGGGGCATGGCTGCGAGGCACACAGGTATCTCGCTAATCCAAGAACCTTGGTTAGCTCGAGATACCATAAGGGGATTAGGGGGGGGGGGGGGTTAATTTCTGTTACAGGGACCCCAAGGCGGCCAAACCAAGGGCCTGCATACAGGCGAAGAGAGTTAACGCTGTCCCGCTGCTTGAGCTATGTTCGAGAGACCTGATGGTGATAGCTACGGTTCTCAAAGGAATAGGAAGGCTAATTCTGGGATCAGCTTATTTTCCTTATGACAGTGATACCAGCTCACCAGTGGAGGTATGTACACTGGTGGAATATTTCAAGGGAAGGGGTATTGCTCTTCTGCTGGGATGCGATGCTAATTCCCACCGTACTTTGTGGGGCAGCACGGACATCAACTCAAGAGGTAATGACTTACTGGAATACCTAATCACCACTGATTTAGATATTCATAATACGGGGAACTCCCCGACGTTCCGTAACTCGGTCAGGAAGGAAGTCATTGACATCACTCTCTGTACCAAGAGTTTTAGAGATAATATCAAGAAGTGGAGAGTTTCAGATGAACCCACTCTCTCAGATCACTCATGTATGGAGTTCTTGTTGGAATCCACTGTATCCGATGGCCCTAAATGGGTCAGAAATCCAAGAAGAACGGACTGGGATGAATTTTCCACGGAACTAAGATATGCACTTTCAGAGGTTCCCAGGTCAATTCGAGACGTGGAGGACAACTTGAATTCAAAGAACGAGCTGAATATCTAGGAGTAATTCTGGATAAGAAGCTGTTATGGAACGAGCACCTGGAAAACAAGTGCAAGAAGCTAGTAGCGACTCTATGGCTCTGTAGGAGAGCCATAGGGAAAAGCTGGGGCTTGAAACCGGAGACACTTATGTGGATCTACACAGCGATCTTGCGACCCATGCTAACCTATGCGGCGGTGGTCTGGTGGAACAGGGTCGAGCTGTCCACTGTGAAGTCTCGACTGGAAAGGATCAGGGGACTAATTTTGAGAGGCGTCACTGGTGCCTCGAAGTCGAAACCCACGATGGCACTGGGGGTACTAATAGGTTTGGAGCCCCTCCATCTCACCATCAAGGCCGTGGCTGCGAAGGCGACCTGGAGACTAAATTTGGTAAATGACGGAAGGAACTCGACAGCAGTGAAGATCCCAGTCGACATCGCGAGGAGGCCGACCCTGAACATGCCCAGGGACAAAATGGCCACTCGCTACCTCTTCGACAAGAAGTATCGAGTTGGCCCATCCACGAAGGAGGAATGGGTTAACGGCGACGCACACCTGCCCAGTGATGGAGACAACTGGTATACAACTGGCTAACTGGCTCCAGGAACGTAGAGAATGCAGGAGCCGGTGTATATCGTAGAAGGAATGGAATCCGCTTCACAATCGAGATGGGGTCCTACGCCACAGTTCTACAGTCTGAGAGTATGGCCATACTCCAGTGCGCCTACAAGGCAAAAGAGTATGGCAACAAAAGAAACATGCGTATTTTCTCAGACAGCAGGGCTGCTATATTGGCCTTGAATGGAACAACGACCACGTCGCTAATATTATGGGAATGCGTTGAGGCACTAAATATGTTAGCGACGGAAAACCGAGTTACTCTGCTATGGATCCCTGGACACAGCGGTATCAAGGGCAATGAGATATCGGATAGGCTAGCCAAACTAGCAGCAAGAAGAAATTTTACTGGACCCGAGCCAGTTTTAGGTATTTCCATTAGGTCAGTCACTGAAGAAATTAACAGTTGGCTGACTGAGGAACATCAGAATGAGTGGGATTTGGTCTCTGGTTGCAGACAGGTCAAAACACTCTTGGGCTCAAAGCTTAACTCTAACCGAGAAAGGGAAATACTCAAGCTCGGGAGGAACGAAATCAAAGTCCTGACAGAAATGTTTATAGGACATGGGAACCTCGGATATCACAGACATAAGATAGGGCTTGCGGAAAGTCCCCTCTGTCATCTGTGCGGAAAGGATAATGAGACAGCTACTCACATCCTTTGTCACTGCCCTGCGATTACAGGGGAACGTCTAACATTCACACGCAATTACTGCATCAGGGAGTCAGAGATATCAGCCAACAGCGTGTCTGCGGTCCTCTCCTTATGGAGAGGGCTTTGGGGTCACGCTTAGGATCACAAGGGGACGCAACGGGATTACCCAAGCGTCAGGGGCTATTACGGGCGGTTCTGGCTACAGCCTGCTCAGTTCTAAATAGCACAGATTCTCTTATGCGACTCGTACATCAACATGAAGTCGTCAATGCTGCGGCGTTTATATACCGTGCCGCAGATAGGGCCGCAGAGGAGCTTGACCTCCCATTTGATTCCAGCAACACTACACATGGCCTAGCATCACTAACACCTTTGGTGCTCAAAAGTCGTGTACAGGAAGCAGAACATACGCTTCTACTAAGAGAACATGCTGACAAGCCCCTTCATGGTAAATTCTATGGCATTACATGTGGAGCAGAGCTCTCGATGGGTCTGTCCAACATGTTTCTCAAGTCTGCTGGATTAAAATCGGAGACTGAGGGATTTCTTTTTGCCTGTCAAGACGGAGTTATAGACACCTTAGTTTACCGCGAGCGCATAATAAATGTACCTGTAGGCGATACCAACTGCCGAGCGTGCAAGTAAGAGCCAGAAACACTTGGACATGTTCTCAGTGGGTGCTCAAAATATGCACGCTACGGGTACGTAGAGAGACACAATGCGGCTCTAAAAGTGTTATATTACCATCTTAGGCACTTCTATGGTGTTGGTCTATTGCCCGTCTTGCCATACGCCCAGGAGGAACTCAAGTCCGTTGTGGAGAATGATCAGTGTAAGATCTACTGGAATTTCTCATTCTCCACCACTCAACGTATATTGTCCTCCAAGATCTGAAGAACAAGATCATTTACGTGATTGAATTCTCGGCACCAGCCGATGGTAATATCACGGCAAAGGAGGAAGAAAAACGGGCGAAATATCAAGCACTTCTTTTCGAGCTGAGCAGGCTGTACCAAGGCTACAAAGTCCATCTTGTAGTTCTCATAATCGGCTGTCTTGGAGGTATAGAAGAGTCATTTATTAGCCAACTCAACAAGATTCCGGCTTGCCAGCGTCAGGCTCATTCCATAGCGAACCGGATGCAAAAGGCTGTTCTTCTGGGATCACTTCATCTGGTCCGTCAACACTGTTTGTCATAATATTCTACAAAGATTGGTAGCTCCAAAAAAGTATCCAGAGGTGAAACCTTCATCTCCAACTGTCCCGTCTGCCGCGTAAGGTCATCCTCGGCTAGAGACCTGACTCCAAGGAACAATGTTGCCCGATGTTATCTCGCGTAAATTTCCCGCTCTTGCTTACCTTCTAGGACAGAAGGAGCAGAAGCCGATGACGTACACGCTCCAGTTGCATCGGGATTGGTTGCTTTTTAAGGAACCATGATCGTAGCTTCCGGAGCCTACAATAAATGAAGCTTTCATACCTCCAAGACAGCCGATTATGAGAACTACAAGATGGACTTTGTAGCCTTGGTACAGCCTGCTCAGCCGGCTTGACAGACAAAAAGAAATCCTTCAGTCTCCGATTTTAATCTAGCAGACTTGAGAAACATGTTGGACAGACCCATCGAGAGCTCTTCTCTACGTATAGTGCCGTAGAATTTACCATGAAGGAGCTTGTCAGCATTTTCTCTTAGTAGAAGCGTATGTTCTGCTTCCTGTACACGACTTTTGAGCACCAAAGGTGTTAGTGATGCTAGGCCATGTGTAGTGTCGCTGGAATCAAATGGGAGGCCAAGCTCCTCTGCGGCCCTATCTGCGGCACGGTATAGAAACGCCGCAGCATTGACGACTTCATGTTGATGTACGAGTCGCATAAGACAATCTGTGCTATTTAGAACTACGCAGGCCGTAGCCAGAACCGTTCTGCGATGAAGACACTCTAAGCTCAGCAAGCCTCTACCCCCTTTATCTCGAGGGAGGTATAATCGAGGTATGGAAGATCTAGGTTTACACGAATTTTTCTACAATTATTTTATCTTCTACATATGAAGATAAATAAAGAAGGCTTGAATGTTATTAAGAAATTTTACTTCACACGAACAGTTTAAAAAGAATATTATACTAATTATTTATTAGAAAAAGGAATTGCAGGACTAAATTAACACTAAATGAGAATTAAACATTAAATCATTTAAAATAACAAAACACCTTTTCATGCTTCAAATGTTAAAGACAAATAAAGACATAATTTAAATTTATTTTTCATTTACCTGCCATTAAAATTATTTTGTTTTAATTATTTATTTTAAATTATTTAGAAAAATTTTTTTACTGCATTTATACATGTGTATGTACACACAAATTACATATATATAGTGAAAAGTTTGTCAGAAGGAACACCGCAGGATTTCGCCGGGAGCGGGTGCTAATCTGAAAAATTGCATCCGCTCCCAGCGAAATCGCGGTAAAATTTCAACTGTAACCAAGTCTCACGACCGTGAGATAGGTGGTTACAGTTAGCGACGAATTCAATACAATGATCCGGCAAAAGTCTCGTGCACCATGAGGACACGGAGCGACCCAAGGACGACCGCCATCTGCATTTTCCCCGCAAGTGTCTCAGCATTTTGTTGACACGCAGGGATGCTTTTCAGGCTATTAACCAGTGAAACCTTGGCACCTCCAAGAGCGCCGATGATCAAGACGATTAGCTTAACAGAATATTCCGGGTATAGCCGTCGCAACTCCCTTATAAGGTCTTTATACCTCTCTTTCTTTTCTTTCTCCTTGTGTAACGTGGTGGCTAGTCACCCGTTATGGATCCTTCCCCCAGCTATTAAGATTTATTAATCAAAACGAAATATTTGACCGCGATTATCCCATGGCCGGCACAAGCTCACATTTAGAAATAAGATAATATTATGAATTAAGTTATGATGTATGAAAGCGAAATTGTTCTTTTGTTTGTTGGAATGAGAGTGAATTTATCTTGCTAAGTTTTGAGAATAATAGCACCAGATAGTCATTAGATTAGGAAATTTGAAATGGAACACATGTAAAGGATTATTACCTAGTAGGTTATATTAGAAACCTGGATTCGTAAGGTGATGAGGAAATGACGTCCTGCCGCGATTAATGGAACCGCCAAGTCAATTTCGCGGAAGAAAATCCGGTAGGGAAAAACACTGTCACCGACTCCAAACGCCTACAAAACGCACTATACCACCCGCACCATCTCACTTGGCCAAGCTGACCATACTCATCCACGGTCGTGTCACACTACACATTATTACGGGGCCCACTCGGATATAATTGCAGACTGCCCAAAAATAATCTCAACCGAAAGGAGTATTGTCAAGATAGCAGGCCATGCTGGACCTGATACCTGTCAAAACACAAGGGAGCATCCATCTTGTGCCGGCCGGCAGTCAACAAACCGGAACGGTCCGAATTCCATCAACCTTGTCCCGGAAATCACGTTAAAGAGGGCAGAACCGACTGGGCGGAGAATTTGGCGCGAGTGGGAAGGAACTGGCAACTGAAGAGGAAGCAGGAGCTCAGTTTCGTGTCGGCCATCGTCCCGTTAAGCTTTTCTTGTGGAGTTATTTAAAAGGATCTTTTAGAAATTGCCGCTTGCCTACCAGACGAGTCCATTTTGCTGGACTGGCGTTAATTGACTGAAAGGAGAACTCGTGGATTCTGAAATTAAGGTAGGCGTCATTCCTCTGCTTCTCGTTTCCTTTTTCTGAGTTTTTAGGAGTATAAGGGTTGAGTTGAGTTTGTAGGTTAAATGTTAAACTAGGAGGGTAACCTAGCTAACATGGGCAGACACCATGTTTGGTGCGATGGACCCGTTATTTTAGGGACAAATTCTTTGAGATGTTAGGATTAGGCAAGTTTTGGTGGGAAATATTTTATTTAAAATTAGGTTAAGCTCTTTTAGTGTATTAAATAATTAATGCAATAATGAGGTTTGGATTGTTAATCATTACTGACTGAAGAAGGTCGGATCGGCTAAATCATGGTTCGGGTTTAACTCCTCTTGTACAAATTCGCATATCAGCATTCATGTAATCATTATTATTTAAATTTAATTAAATTTCATATTAACTTCTTTTAATATTAACGTTCGAAGTACTTTTCTCGGCCTCACAAATCCCTCTCCGTGAGCTATCTTAAGTTAGTCTGTTTTAATTTAGTCTAATTAATATTAAAATTTCTGGTATAATTTTGGAGTGACGCCGAGTAGGTTTCTGGCGCCTGACAGCACCGTATGTGCAAATTTAACATTACTTTCTGTACCGGCGTTGGCGCGGCCATTTAGGTAAGGGTTCCCAGCTTACATTTCTGAGAGGCTGGAAAAAGGGTTACAAAATAGCGCCCAACGTAGGGCCCAAAAGTACAAAAACGGACAACTTTTAATTAAAAATTTACAACTTTTTTGTGGAGTTATAAAACTCGAACCTAAACGACCGAACCATGATTGACACGGCCATTTTGATTTTACCATGCTTGTAAAACTGAATATTTCCAGATTCTTCAAAAGTACTATATAATAGTCACCTTGAGGAATTGATTGTTGTTTGTTTATTGAACCTTGTTGGTATTGTAAATTATACCGTGATTTATTGAAATTTTATGATTTATACAGTGCATTGATAATATGATGATTATTTTATAAAATGTGACATGTGGTTAGGGATGTGTTCTATTCCAGCTATTCGTACGGAATGTTACGTATTTCGGGAGGGTGTTCGGGGTTTCTTATTCTTAGGATCTAGGATCGTTCGAGAACTTAATTTCGGAAATAATTCGGGCTAACAGTACGGAAAATTTTATATTGTCGTAAATTTATAATTCTCTAGTGCTTTTTTTCGAGTTTAACGGAATTACGGGATTGTTTTGGGAGAGCTTTTTGGAATTTCGTGAGCATAGTCAAAATTCGGTCTAGAGGTACGGAATTCTTTTGAAATTTTGAAATTTTAAGAATTTCTGTGAGATTTTTGCGACTCCGGTAAGATTTCTTTGGGATTTTCGTGACTTCAGGACTAGAGTAGGGAATTTCAGTTTAAAAATTTCAAGATGGAGAATTCTACCATAAGTGTAGATAGGCTGTGGGCGGAAACCACGGATACGATCATCAATTGGGCACGTTCGTTGGCAGCTACCGAACTTCGCGAGACCCTTGAGTACCTCAAACTCAACGCCGACGGGGATGACCTGACGATGAGGTGGCGCCTGGTTAGGTTCAACCAACATTGTCGTCACATGCATGAGACATGGGACGAGAGTGGGGAGCGAGGCTTGACAGCCGCGATAGAAAGGCTTCGCGTTACGCGCACTGTGGATACGGCACCCCCACCATCGACTTTTAATGCCCCACCGACAACGTCGTGCGTTCCCACATCTGGTTTCTCAACTGATTACAATGCACTTACGGCTACGGAACCCCAGTTCACACCAATAACGAATGTTGGAAGTGTAACGTTTGCGCGTAACTTGACGAACGTAATTACGTTTTCCCCGCACACACACGCCGCACCCTTGTATACGCCCGCGAGTCGCTCTACTATGATTCCTTTAGCCTTTCCGCAAGTAGTACAGTCGACGGGAATCAGGATGACTTCTTTTACTGCTGATCGCTCTTCAACAGGCGGCCTTGGGAATGGCTTACCTTCGATGAGTTTTCAAAGTTTCTCGAGACGTCGAGAAGAGGAAACTCATTCGAATGAGAGTTATGTCCAGTAAGCGGATTGCCGACAGGTCTAGGTCAGCGAAGTAGGGATGATATTCATTCGATAGTGAGAAAATGGAACATCAGCTACGACGGAAAGCGTGATAGCAGTGCGGAGAAATTCCTGACCCAAATCGAGGAATGCAGACAGGGCAGTTCTTTAACGGATGAGGATCTTTTTAGAGCGCTCTCGTCTTTATTGAAACCACCCACTTAACATTTGTATGGGTTCCACCGGGAAAAGTGGCAGTTTACCATCGCATTCAGACGTAGATATGGGGGGATAAGTTTTCAGATGCGAGTTAGGGACGAAGGGCGTAAAAGGACGCAAGGCCCAAATGAACCTATTGCAGATTATCTGCTAAAAATTCGCCCGATTTTTCAACATTACGATCCTCCGATGTCGGAAAGGGAGCAATTGC
>CAKNYM010048243.1:23260-33517 GCA_932195095.1 Andricus curvator
TGTCACTAAACACGTTCTCACTTCCGCCACCAACATGCAAGTCTCAACAAAATACGTGAATCGCTTTTATTGTGGAAAACCCGGGGTCAGGATAAACCAGTGTAAGAGGTGTGCGTCGGGGTGGAGACTAGGAGAGGGGAGCCCTAATTCCCGGCGGGAACAGGGCAACCGTCCTTCCTGGAGTCAGTGATGAGTCTGCATCCAGTGGTCAGTCGGGAGACAGGGGAGGTTTGGATTCTGACCACCCTCTCATCCAGGCCCTGGCGAACGCCATCCTGAGGCGACTCCACCCCAGAAACGATTAGGGAGTTTTATGCGTTAGGTTGCGTTTCTTAGTCGTAAGCTGTTTTCATGTAACCTAACCGGCGCTAGTTAGACTAAGCCTTTTGGTGTAGTTTTAGGGTGTATAGTTAGTTTAAGCTGTCTTCGTGTAGCCTAATTGCAGCGAAATTGTTCTTTTGTTTGTTGGAATGAGAGTGAATTTATCTTGCTAAGTTTTGAGAATAATAGTACCAGATAGTCATTAGATTAGGAAATTTGAAATGAAACACATGTAAAGGATTATTACCTAGTAGGTTAGATTAGATAACTGGAGTCGTAAGGTAATGAGGAAATGACGTCCTGCCGCGATTCATGGAATCGCCAAGTCAATTTCACGGAAGAAAATCCGGTAGGGAAAAACACTGCCACCGACTCCTATCACCTACAAAACGCACTATACCACCCGCACCACCTCACTTGGCCAAGCTGACCATACTCATCCACGGTCGTGTCACACTACACATTATTACGGGGCCCACTCGGATATAATTGCAGACTCCCCAAAAATAATCTCAACCGAAAGGAGTATTGTCAAGATATCAGGCCATGCTGGACCTGATACCTGTCAAAACACAAGGGAGCATCCATCTTGTGCCGGCCGGCAGTCCACAAACCGGAACGGTCCGAATTCCATCGACCTTGTCCCGGAAATCACGTTAAAGAGGGCAGCACCGACTGGGCGGAGAATTTGGCGCGAGTGGGAAGGAACTGGCAACTGGAGAGGACGCAGGAGCTCAGTTTCGTGTAGGCCATCGTCCCGTTAAGCTTTTCTTGTGGAGTTATTTCAAAGGATCTTTTGGAAATTGTCGCTTGCCTACCAGACGAGTCCATTTTGCTGGACTGGCGTTAATTGACTGAAAAGAGAACTCGTGGATTCTGGAATTAAGGTAGGCGTCATTCCTCTGCTTCTCGTTTTGTTTTTCTGAGTTTTGATGAGTATAAGGGTTGAGTTGAGTTTGTAGGTTAAATGTTAAACTAGGAGGGCAATCTAGCTAACATGGGCAGACACCATGTTTGCTGCGATGGACCCGTTATTTTAGGGACAAATTCTTTGAGATGATAGGATTAGGCAAGTTTTGGTGGGAAATATTTTATTTAAAATTAGGTTAAGATCTTTTAGTGTATTAAATAATTAATGCAATAATGAGGTTTGGATTGTTAATCATTACTGACTGAAGAAGGTCGGATCGGCTAAATCATGGTTCAGGTTTAAATGCTCTTGTACAAATTCGCATATCAGCATTCATGTAATCATTATTATTTAAATTTAATTAAATTTCATATTAACTTCTTTTAATATTAACGTTCGAAGTACTTTTCTCGCCCTCACAAATCCCTCGCCGTGAGATAGCTTAAGTTAGTCTGTTTTAATTTAGTCTAATTAATATTTAAAATTTTTGGAATAATTTTGGAGTGACGCCGAGTAGGTGTCTGGCGCCTGACAACGCTAAGGTGGTCCAAAAATGCAATGCAAAAATTTTTTTGATGCTGAATGCAAACGATCCCCCAAAAAAGTTTCGAAATCCAAAAAAATAAAGGTCCTATTTTTCTTTTTTCAAAATTTTGATTTTATATGGTGCCTGTTGGGACTTGAAATTTGCATGGGAAAATGCATGGGAAAAAGTCACTTTTTGGTATTTTTCGAATAATTGTTCAGTGTTAGGGAAAAGTTGACATTAAAGTTATAAGGCTTCTAGAGTACTTTCCAACGAAGAACTTGACCTATCATACATATGGATTTGACGCCCCTAACACACCCCCACGATGCCCTGAAAACTACCCTTAAATCGAAAAATGTACATTCTTCAGGAAATTGACTCTTTTAAGCAGTTTATTCTCCTTTTTTTCCGGAAATCATTACTATAGGTCTATTGGAATGTTTAAAAATGTTTTTTTAGTTAATTTCCATCTATTTGAATAAATTCTATTTGTTTAAATAATATGTTCTTCTATAAAATTCGTTTTAAATCTGTTCTCTGAGATCGGAATGGCAGTTTATTATCTGAAAGTAACTTTATTTATTTATTTATTAATTTCTTTCTATTGTTTAAACAATTAATTATTATTAATTTTCTACTTTTTTGCAATTTATGGTAAAAAAGTCAGCTTTTCTTGTGATAAACCTATATATTTTAATTTCAAGGTATCCTCTATATATTATCTAATGAATCCTAAATTGTTTAAACAAATTTAGTTTGTTTAAACAATTTTTTTTCATCAATTCGCCTAAAATTCTGGTTTCTTGTAATAAATCTATATATTTGAATTTCAAGGTATCTTCTCTACATTATTTAATAAATCGTAAATTGTTTAAACAAATTAAATTTGTTTAAACAATTTAGGATTTATTAGATCATGTATAGAGGATACCTTGAAATTGAAAGAAATTAATAAATAAATAAATAAATAAAGTTACTTTCAGATAATAAACTGCCATTCCGATCTCAGTGAACAGATTTAAAACGAATTTTATAGAAGAACATATTATTTAAACAAATAGAATTTATTTAAATAAATGGAAATTAACTAAAAAACATTTTTTAACATTCCAGTAGACCTATAGTAATGATTTCCGGAAAAAAAGGAGAATAAACTGCTTAAAAGAGTCAATTTCCTGACGAATGTACATTTTTCGATTTAAGGGTAGTTTTCAGGGCATCGTGGGGGTGTGTTAGGGGCGCCAAATCCATATGTATGATAGGTCAAATTCTTCGTTGGAAAGTACTCTAGAAGCCTTATAACTTTAATGTCAACTTTTATCTAAACCTCAACAAATATTCGAAAAATACCAAAAAGTGACTTTTTCCCATGCATTTTCCCATGCAAATTTCAAGTCCCAATAGGCACCATATAAAATCAAAATTTTGAAAAAAGAAAAAATAGGACCTTTTTTTTGGATTTCGAAACTTTTTGGGGGGATCGTTTGCATTTATTTAAAAGTCGCCATTTTGGACCACCCTAGACAGCACGGTAAGTGCAAATTTAAAATTACTTTCTGTACCGGCGTTGGCGCGGCCATTTGGGTAACGGTTCCCAGCTTACATTTCTGAAAGGCTGGAAAAAGGGTTACACTTGGCTGTGACGTTTTTGTCAGCTGGTGCCGAAAATTTGATAACGAGCACGGGTCGTTTCTCGAAGTCAAGAAGAACTATGTCCGACCTCGAGTGCGCAACAGAAACAATTGTCGAGAATATGAAGTTCCAGTATATGCGGCACTTCTCATTTTCAACAATTGACTCTATTTTTCTAGGAGCGTTTAGCGGAGAAGTATTTGGGATAATGCCGTAAGAGTGACAGAGATGGTAATAAAGCACTCTTAGTGCCGCATTGTGTCTTTGGATGTAGGTCGTTCCCGCATGAGTTGGACAACTAGATAGTATGTGTCCTAGATGCTCGGGGTGTGCATGACACGCTCTGCAGCTATAACCGAGAATTTCTTAGCTAAAAATGTGGTGACGGTATGCTAGAGTGGAAATGACAGCGTCTTGACATACCAAAAAGAAAACCCTCCGTGCCCGACTTCAATCCGGGTGACTTAAGGAAAGCAAACGTTAGCTCATACAAAATCGACTGATCTTCCACATTTATGTGGAAGATGCCGCGCATCCTCTTGTCGAGGAGCTGTTCGCGGAAGTTTTTCTCCTGTCCTTTCTTAATCCGGGCCTTCAGGAGTGAGTAGTCAAGATGGATAAGATTTTATGCATTTTGCTCACCCCTGATATTGAAGTCAAGGCCGAGTGCTTCAGCAGTCTCCTCTGCTGCTTTGTACAGAAACGCCCCTTTGCCCACTTCTTCGTGTTTCCTGACCATTTTAAGAAGATTGTCTCGTCCATTTGTGACTATATGTGCAGTACCCAGAATAATCCTGTTGTGAAGACATTCAAGATTCAGTATTCCGCGACCACCTTGACGCGTGAAATGTAAAGTCGTGGAACAGAAGACTTAAGATGCATGCTTTTGTTCATGTGCATAACCTTTCGGCCGCCGATATCGAGGGATCTGAGCTCGTCCTTCGTCCATGGAACTGCTCCAAATGAATAGAGTACTACTGGGACGGCAAGCATGTTCGTCGAAGATACTTTCTTCCTCGCCGACAGTTCGGAAGACCAACTCCGTCGAATGAGACGTGTGTATTTGCATCGGAGAGTATCCTTTATAGATGTCACGTCCTGAATGTGGCTCTGTGGCACGCCCACGTATGTATAGGTCTCTCCAGCGCCAAGGTGTCGTGTAGCGCTTCTGTCGACGAGCTCAGGATCTTCGGGGATGCCATTAAATTTTCCTTTCTTCAAATCAACCTTGGCGCATTTCTCTAGCCCGAACTCCATTCCAATCTCTTGAGTGTACTCTTTGACAATGTTTAGAGCTAGATGTAGTTTCTCTTGATTTTTAGCATAGATCTTAAGATCATCCATGTAAAATACATGAGTGACCTTATGCTTTCGGTTTCCAGGTTTGCCGCAGAGGTACCCTTCGGAATGGCAAAGTGCGAGAGATAGTGGCAATAATGTGAGGCAAAAGAGGAGAGGGCTCATGGTGTCTCATGGCTCATGGCCATCGATAGGTAACGCTGATAGGATGCTGCGTCTTTACAGACACATATATCGATGAGCAGGTTCTTCCGAAATCGTGCTAGGACTTTCTTTGGCTCAAAGGCTCAAAGAAAGAGCCGCGTTGTTCGTACATCTCTCGCCACACAGGCCCAATTGTCCGAACAATCCTATCATACGTTTTTCACCTCCTCGGTAGTGATAGGTGGGCATTCCTCTTCAGGTGTTATGAGGGCACTGCACAGCTCCTTGAAGCTATTTATATTCTTTGAGTATCCTTTCAGTGGATGCTGGACTTCTTAGACTTCTCTCCAAAATTCCTCGACCTCCTCTGGTGTGGGCGGGTGGACGACAGTAAGTCGAGGGTCTTGGAAGAGTCGAGATGGGTCAGAGAAAAACTGTTGATTTTCTCTGACCCACCTCTCTCTCCTAGCGTTAGATAGTACACTATTCTGTCAACAATATTCTGCCTGATGGTCAGTAGCTTTGACTTGCTGAGTGTGTGATGACGGATCCGCAGTTCGCGCGCGAACTGCCGAACCTTGGCAGTGAAAGTCCTGCCAGATGTTATGTAGTCAATCACACACTGAATGCGGGACGCGTACTGCCTTGTCCAGCCTATCTTTGTGCTGAGTTGATGCATTCGTCTTTTGGTCTTATGATCAACCGTTGGTTTTGTTTTACGGTTTGCATCTGACCAGAGGTCGGATTCTTCAGAAAAATCTCCACGAAACTCTTCATCCAGTTCAGCCAGATCTTTGGGCTTGAGAGAAACCTGAATGTTGATGTTTCTCCGGGTCCTGAAGCATCGCTCTTCTTCTATTGGATGCCTGCTCGCGGTTGGTCTCGTCTTCAAATTTTATAGACAAATAAAGACATAATTTAAATTTACTTTTCATTTACCTGCCATTGAAATATCTGTCGTAGGCATTAGGCCGAATACGGCATTAGGTTTAATGCCCGGGCAATAGTCCTAATGCCGGCACGGAGATGAATCTACCTGCGTCGACCTTTCTTTCGTCTAATTCCCTGAATTCAAGGTGGCACTTAGTCGTCTGCATGCACTCACGGCTTATTGCCCAAAGTATAACCTGGGCAATAAGACAAATTTCATTTTAAATCAATAACTATTATACATTTACTTGAAATCAGAAAAATGCTGTATCTATTAGTCAATGTATGATAAAAATGAAGGAATTGTGGAAAATTAAGAAATCTTTTTAAAATACATGAAATTATTTTTATTACCTTATAATATATTAATAGTAAATCCCAGTAAATGAAATCATCAATTTTCAAACAAGAAGTTGAATTTTCAACTAACATTAAAAAGATTCCACACTTTTTTCCTTCCGTCATTTTTAGAATACACCGTACAGTAGATATAGTATTTTTTTGATTTAAAGTAAATGTAACGTCATTGATTTAAAATGAA
The DNA here is from genome assembly GCA_932195095.1 of Andricus curvator. NCBI lineage: Eukaryota > Metazoa > Arthropoda > Insecta > Hymenoptera > Cynipidae > Andricus > Andricus curvator. The sequence continues at coordinate 29,567 of CAKNYM010048243.1, forward strand.
ATAATGAGGTTATTTTATTGAAAATTCAACTCTTTTTTTTTAAAGTTATATATTTTCGTTATTACCATATATATTCAACTGTCTTACAAAAATCCATCTTTGACTTTAAATTTCAACTTTTTTGTTGGAAATTCGTGTCTGATGCTTGATAATTCATCTTTATTGGTTGAAAATTCACCTTTTAGGTTGAAAATTAAAGTCATTGCTTGAAAATTCATGAATTTTGTATAAAAATCGTCTTTTTTCAAAAAATGTATCCTCTGGATTAAAAATTCATGTTTTTGTTTTAAAAGTCGTCTTTATTATTGAAAATTGATATCTTTTACTAGCAATGTTATCTTTTTTGGTTAAAAATGCAACTTTTTGGTTAAAAATCAATAATCTGTTTTCGTTGAGGATTCAGCTATTTTTTTAAATATTCGTCTTTTGGTTGAAATATTAACTATTATATTTTTCGTCGAGAATTCTTTTCTTTTGTTGGTTAAAAATTCAACTAGTTGGTGTAAAGTCGAACTGCTTTGTTGAAAATTTAATTTATTTGTTTGAAGATTCATCATCTTAGTTGAAAATTCGTTTTTTTTTTTTAAATAAAAATATTATGTTAAACATTCTTATTTTGTTTGCAAATTAACAGTTTTAACGGAAAATTTATCATTTTTATTTTATGGTTAAAAATTGACCCATTTTGTTAAAAATTCTTTCTTATTTTCGAAAATTAATGCTTTTGACTACTACAATTATCTGATGACGGATAATTTTGATCCGACTCTCGATAAAAATTATCCGTCGTCGGATAATTGTAGCTTTCATTTGTTTGCAACGGTTTTATCCAACTTCAGATAAATATCTCTGGGATTTATTGTGAATATATTATAAGGCAATACAAGTAATTTTATGTATTTTAAAAAGATTCCTCACTTTTTTCACTCTCTTCATTTTTATAATACACTGACCAATAGATATAGCATTTTTCTGATTTCAGGTAAATGTAGCGATATTGATTTTAAATTAAATTCATGTATTTTGTTGAAAATTCATTTTTTCGGTAGAACTTTATTCTTATTGGTCAAAAATGATTCTTGTTAATTGAAAAATCAAATAATTGGTTGAAAATTCGTCTATTTTATAGAAAATTTAATTCTTTTTCTAGAAATTTAATCTTTTTTGTTTTAAAATACAACTGTTTGCTTCAAAATTAATAATCTGTTTTCGTTGAGGATTCAACTATATTGTTAAATATTCGCTTTTTGGTTGAAATATTAACTATTACATTTTTCGTCGAGAATTCTTCGTTTCTTGTTAAAAATTCAACTACTTGGTGGAAACTTGAACTGCTTCGTTAAAAACTAGTTTATTTGTTTAAAAATTTAACTATTTTATTAAAAAGAAAGTTTATTATTGAAAATTGATGGTTTCATTCACTGGGATTTACTATGAATATATTATAAGGTAATAAAAATAATATCATGTATTTTAAAAAGATTTCTCAATTTTCCACAATTCCTTCATTTTGATCATACATTGACCCATAGATATAGCATTTTTCTGATTTCAAGTAAATGTATAATAGTTATTGATTTAAAATGAAATTTGTCTTATTGCCCAGGTTATACTTTGGGCAATAAGCCGTGAGTGTATGCAGACGACTAAGTGCCACCTTGAATTCAGGGAATTAGACGAAAGAAAGGTCGACGCACGTAGATTCATCTCCGTGGCGGCATTAGGACTATTGAAATTTAAGAATTTTAAATTAAATTAAAATCAAATTCAAAATTCCATTTAACGTCCAATAATCAAGCTAATGTATAGAATTCCTGAAAATAAAACAAGAATTCAACGATCAAATTTGGACAAACACCACAAAATGCTCCTATTGCAATTCCTAAAAAAACAAAAAAACAAAATTTGTTTCTTTGCGCAAAAATAAAAAAGAGGAAAGAAAAATGAGAAGGCAACCAACCACATCCCCTTCCTTCTCTTTTTTATTTCTTTCGTCTTTTTTATTTTTATTATCATCAAATCACAATATTAAAGCATGCAAAATATTTACCAAAGTTTCGGCACTCACACAGCACCCTTATCAAGGTAATAAAAATTAGAGCAGGTAGGAACAGTGATGAACCAACGGTGCTCCCTCTTCGACACCTGAGATCCAAGTGAGAAATGACCTCCAATCCAACACTTGACAAACAAATGTGGGTCAAAAGACAAATCTGTTATAAATCTGTTATATTTTTTTTGTTTTTTAGGAATTGCAATAGGAACATTTTGTGGTGTTTGTCCAAATATGATCGTTGAATTCTTGTTTTATTTTCAGGAATTATATACATTAGCTTGATTATTGGACGTTAAATAGAATTTTGAATTTGATTTTAATTTAATTTAAAATTCTTAAATTTCAATTTAGCTGACTTGGATTGGAGGTCATTTCTAGCAGTTCTTGTTTGTTTATAACAGATTTGTCTTTCGACCCACATTTGTTTGTCAAGTGTTGGATTGGAGGTCATTTCTCACTTGGATCTCAGGTGTCGAAGAGGGAGCATCATTGGTTCGTCACTGTTCCTACCTGCTCTAATTTTTATTACCTTGATAAGGGTGCTGTGTGAGTGCCGAAACTTTGGTAAATATTTTGCATGCTTTAATATTGTGATTTGATGATAATAAAAATAAAAAAGACGAAAGAAATAAAAAAGAGAAGGAAGGGGATGTGGTTGGTTGCCTTCTCATTTTTCTTTCCTCTTTTTTATTTTTGTGCAAAGAAACAAATTTTGTCGCATTCGGTCTAATGCCTACGACATATCTATAGACATAATGCTCCAAGGGAGATAGAGTCAATTGTCCAAAACGAGAAGTGCCAAATTTTTTGGAACTACGATTTTCGGACAGCAGTCTCCGTTGCACACTCGAGGCCTGACATCGTTTTCCAAGACTGCGAGAAACGAACTATATTCGTGATCGAATTTTCGGCTCTGTCCGAATACAACGTCACTGACAAGGAGGAAGGAAAGGAGGAGAGGTATCAAGACCTTAAAAGAGAGCTACAACGACTGTACCCAAAATATTCGGTACAAGTAATTGCCCTTGTGATAAGTGCTCTCTGAGGTGCGAAACTATCACTGATTCGCAACCTTAAAGCCATATCCGCGTGCCAAAAATATGCCAAGGCACTTGCGAGATGGATGCAGAAAGCTGTCATCCATGGGTCGCTTCGTGTCCTCATATCACACGAGGGTTTCGCCGGCCTGTCGTTGTGATTTCATCTTACCCTGTGACCACGGCTGCGACCCATCTCACGGCTGTGAGACGTGTCCATAACTGTGATTTACTGCGGTTCTACTGGGAGCCGGTGTCATTTTTTAGATGGCAGTTGCTCTCAGTGGAACCCTGGGGTGGTTGTTTAACCCTTTTAAAATATATATATATATTAAAAAGTTTGTCATAAGGACAACCGCAAGGATTTCGCCGGGAGCGGGTGCTAATCTGAAAAATTGAACTCACTCCCAGCGAAATCGCGGTAAAATTTCATCTGCAACCAGGTCTCACGACCGTGAGATAGATGGTTACAGTCTGCGACGAACTCAATACGATGATCCGGCAAAAGTCTCGTGCACCCGGAGGACACGGAGCGAACCAAGGACGACCGCCTTCTGCATTTTCCCCGCAAGTGTCTCAGCATTTTGTTGACACGCAGGGATGCTTTTCAGGCTATTAACGAGTGAAACCTTGGCACCTCCAAGAGCGCCGATGATCAAGACGATTAGCTTAACAGAATATTCCGGGTATAACCGTCGCAACTCCCTTATAAGGTCTTTATACCTCTCTTTCTTTTCTTTCTCCTTGGCTGTGACGTTTTTGTCAGCTGGTGCCGAAAATTCGATAACGAACATTGTTCGTTTCTCGAATTCAAGGAGAACTATGTCAGGCCTCGAGTGCGCAACAGAAACAATTGTC
>CAKNYM010048243.1:41457-69235 GCA_932195095.1 Andricus curvator
ATTTCTAATTCGGCGTTTTAAGGAGAAAAAATTAGTTATTTTTATCAATATGTAAATTTTAAATTCTAGTAAAAGAAATCATTTCACGACAGTCGTAAAAAAAACTTCGTTTTTAAAAATGCACACGAGTTTATTTACATTAAATAATGTATTTAAAAACAAATTTTCAAAAAAAGAGTCAATACTACATTATTTGGAACATATAGATCCAATTTATAAATAAACAGAAAAAAGGCCATGCCAGGGTGCTGCTCTCATTCTTGTTCCTTTGCCGAACTAAGCGGAACCACTCAGGTCGTGTGTTTCTGAAATTCTAGCTGTATCATGCGACCATGAAAGCACAGGACATCTAGAATTAAAAGATTATCAATTAGAAACTTATGAAAGAAGGATCGGTAACAGAACTATTAAAAAAATAAAAAACGCGATGACAACGTATTGACTGCAGGTTCGCAGATTTTTTCAACAATACAACGGAATTTATGATAAGAGAAGTAACACTAGAATATTTTCAAAAAGCCTCAAAGACTAAGACAGACTAACTTATATTAATATTACTAAGACAGACCAATTACCTAAGAATATTTTATATGTAAATGGATACATTGTTGACGATGCGGGGAGCCAAAATTAGTAAAATTAATTATTAGCAGAGTTTTTGAAAAATTATGAAAGTTTATTTTCAATCTCTAAATGGTAAACATAATTAACAAAAATCAGATTTTTTATTTGCCTTTCTCGTAGAAAAGAACGTAGATTTTTTTAAATGCCCTTAAAATATAAACAATTGCATAATTTCTGCAGATTATTCTAGAATGTTCCAGAGTATTCTAAAACTCTTTCGACTACAAAATATACCTTTTGAAGAAATTAACGAGACTTGGTCACTTTAAAGAGCGAGCTCCCTAAATTTAATAAAATTATTGATTTTTCCGAAATCCAAGTTAGTTGCGGGAAAAATTAATATATGATTGTTCAAAAATGCATTGGAAAATTTATTTCATACTGTAGGGCAACGATCTCCCTAATTCGGTTCCAAATACGAAAAAAGACATTTTTGACTAACCAACGTAGGTTTGGGAATCTGTTGCGTAAATCTTTGAGCACTTTCTTTTTGTTAATTTTGCTAAAATTTATGATTGTCGGTCTAGTGAAATATTTATCAATATTTTAAAATAATTTTCAATTAGGGGAGACCGGGCCGAGATGAGCATAGTTTTTATTTTCAGTGCAATATTTAAAATCTATCGTAGTTTTTAAAAATATAAGTGGTACTGTACATTCTGTGAACTTTGATGTATCAATTTCATGAAAGACGAAGTGTTCCAAAAATAGTAATCGCGATAAAAATATGAAAATTATCAATTGTGCACATATCTCATATCGCCCCATGCTCTGGGACGAGATGAGACATCTCAACTATTTATTAGTTTTTGTTAACAGAAGCTTATTTTTAGTGTATTTCGTACACAATAAAAGGTTATTTAAAGCATTCTGAGAACGGATATGAGTAATACGACATAATATCACTGTTTTCACGATTGAGCAATATATGTTTATTTGTACCAATTCATGCTCTGTAAAATGTTCAACAAATACTTTTGTAAGGTATAATTAAATCTTATTACACTGCATAAAAATGGGGATTTTCAGAAAAAATTAAAGAAATAATTTTAAATATAAAATTTAAAAGCCTTCTGCAACTTGTCAGTGACAATATAGATAAAAATTTCATCTTGAATATGCTGAAAAAACAACTCAAAAAATGAAATTTATAAACCAACCCAATTGCAGATGCTCTGGCACTAGAATTTCTTTATACAACAGATTGTACAGTAGCAGCCATAGACTCATTCAACCACGAAAATTCCACTCAAAACGACTCAAATCTTGCCAACAAAAACTTTTCTGCCAGCTCCGTGAAGAGGTTATGACAAACAAGGCAAGAACGTCTCAACTCGCCCCATGAACCCACCTCATTCCGCCCCAAATCACAATTATGATTCAAACTTCAATATTACATGTTTTTATTAATTAGTTGTGTATACATAAATGCGTTAGTACATTCAAGTTTGATAAATAAACTTCGCGACAAACGTTAGTTTAAAAATATTATCTGTTACTTTCAATAATTTCTTTTCGTTTTATGATATAGAATAACAGGATTTAGTTGTTGACATTTTATTCATTTTTGTTTTTACTTTATCTACTTTATTAAATTTTTTTCTTTTTACGACAAATTCAATTTCCTTATTCCCGTTATTTCTGAAAAGAACGGCAACAAAAATCACATATTTTGAGAGAAAATTCAGTGTCTCATTTGACCGCTTATGCTCATCTCGCCCCGGTCTCCCCCGTGGGGTGTGTTAGTGATGGCAACCACATATGATTGATACATAGAATTCTTCGTTGGATAGTCCTCTACAAGTTTTATAACTCTCCTCTAACATCTTCTTAAACCAACAGAAGTTATTCCAAAATTGATGGTTGACAAAATATTATCATAGATGTTTAAAGTATTTTCAACCAGTTTCGAGATATTATTATTGAGTATATCGAACATCTAAAATAATGTATGTTTCCTTAGAAAAAAGTTATAGTATCTTGAAGACGATTAGAGATATCGAAACAATTTAATTTTGAAGCTGTTTTTACATATATAGTTTTGACCGAATGAAATAATACAAATTGAAAATCTTATAAAAATTATTCGGTGGGTCGATTGTGCAGATTTAACTGAAGGAAAAAAATCCGATCATAATTGCTTTACGGCATTGCGAATGAGGAATTTGTTCAAAATTGAATTGACTAATATTTCAAAATTAAAATTTTTTGTTATGCATAATATATACAATTTTCTAACAGACATTTAGAAAGTTGTACCTTTTATAAAATTCATCAAATACAAACTTTTAAGAGAGTAATTTTTACGTTGGTCAGTCCAAAAACACATTTCCCCAACTGAATAAGTGAATACGCGGTGAAGAGCACGTTCCACCTTTTTTTCGGATTGTAACCGTCGACGTTAAAAATTAAATACCTCTGTCAAAAAAATGATGTGTAAGTATTGGAGTATCAATTTGAAAAGTGAATTTATAGTTTTAGGGCAACAAGATTCGTTATTAATGTAAAGCATTTCATATAATTTACATGACTGAAAACTTCTTATCATACTGTTATGGACTTTTCGAACAGATTTGAGTTGCATAAGTAACACCAACATTTTGTGTAAATGATAAGTACCATCATTGCGCTAATAGCACGGAACGTTCCGCGGGCACTTTCGGAACGTTCCCGGAACGTGTAAAACGTCCGCCCCTTGGGACGTTCCAGGAACGTTCCACTGGGACCTGACGGGAACCTTCCATTATTATTATTTTTAACAACAATTATCTCGTAAACCGTAAGAGATAGGTAAGAATGGATGTTATTTTTGAGTTTTGAGTACCGCATATACTACACTATAGTATGATATCCGTATCATAAACTGACATCGATTTTGACCTATCACTTACGGTTTACGCGATATTTATTGATACTAATAACAATAACGTTAATTTATGTGTGGAACGTTCCCAAGCGGTGGACATTTTACACGTTCCGGGAACGTTCCAGGAACGTTCCGTGCTATTAGGGTGGTTAGCCTCCCAACATGAGACATATTTAGTGCTATACTTGACAATAACCATCATTATATGCCATATAGAGAGAGAGAGAGAGAGAGAGAGTTTAAGATTCCAAAAATATTTTGCCCTTAAACATTAATTTATGTAAGGTCATGTGATGCTGATATGCCCAAACTTCTAAAATCGAACTGCATTGGTTGGTCAAAAAAGTTTTGTGGATTGAGAAATTTCCTCACGTCGTTGAATATCGGTTTATTTTAATTGTGACATATTGCAAGAGGAAAGGGTTCAGTGTAAAACGGTTCTACAATTGACGCTAAAATTGGTCAAAACTGACTGCCAGAATTATGCGCGATAGGCAAACCGTCAACGAAGATGACACATTAAAGTTATTTCTCATGAACGTGTCTTCTTGATACAGCTAATAATTTATTTATGTGAGTCCCAGGCACTTTTGATTCAAGTACCAACTCCCTTAATTCATTTTTCAATGATGGAATGGTATCAACTTGATTAATTGTTGTCTCCTAATCAATAACGTTTGGTTCTTTTTCGAACTTCGTCCCACAAGCATCGCAGAATAGATTAGGATCAAAACTTTTGTCTAGGTTAGTGCCTGACGTAAAGGTACCAAGTGCTTGAACTTCGACAGACCGAATTTGATAACAGAAATTTAAGCTGCGCTGCTCATTATTAAACAAAAATGTCTTATTTTTGGAGGAATTTAATTGAAACCCTTCCTGACGCTTAATGTATGCATCAATAAGCGCACTTTGTTTCCCCTTGCTGAGACGTTGAAATGAATGAGTCATTTTCCAATATTTTTCCAATATTTACGATTTTTTGTGGTTTTCAAGCTGAAACAATTTCAAAGTCAGGGCATATTTTTTTTTAAATATTCCAATATTTCCCATACTTTTCAATTACAACGCACGTTATCACTACGAACTTTAAATATCTTTTATTTATTGAATGGCCTATACCTAATTACACTAGCTTACCAGCTATAGCTTATGTTTAGAAACGTGCAGTAAATGGCTCTTACTTTTATAAAAAATGAGTGATAAATGTTCAAAAAAATTGGTAACGCGATATGCTCTTCGTAAATGTCCATTCTTTGAAATAGTACAAAATCGTAACGTTTAAATTTGATATTATATCGAACGTTTAACAATCCATTTAGAATTTCATTCATCTTTAAGAATTTATATTTACAAGTCCTAAATTATAAATAACTCTTCAACTTTGAAAATTGCAATGTTCAATTCTCTAATTATTAATGTATTACAATGTATATCACTCCCAATTTAAAATAATTTGATTTGTAAGTTATTTAATTCCAAATTCTTTAATTGCACATGCTATCACTTGCAATTTTCCGGTTTTAACACGTTCAGTTAAAATCAATCAACCATTAAGGCTCAGAAATTACATTTTTTTATTTTTAGCGTTTAATTTAGAATATTTGTAATGTAAACAATAATCCTAATTGCCTTATTGGTTTTTGTTTTTGAAATTTACAGCAGAACTACACTCCAACCATGAAATTTGATTTTATTATCTATACATTATAGAGCACACGCTTCTATAAACAGTGCTATTCCGACTTTCCGTACAAATTGCAAATCTGCCTAATCTCATACATCTTATTATGAAGACTAAATTAATTTCTGAAAAAACTAAAAGAAGAAACGTCACTAAGGAATCATTCTAAACGGTACTAAGAACGTAAATGCCCCGTCATTAATTCCTTATCCATAGGACGAATTGATTTAAAAAAAAATACTTACCTTCTATATCACATAAAGTAAAGTAGTAACCAATAGTAACCGCCAGCGTCGCGTGATTTTTGAAGAAAGTTCGGAAAGGGGTGTTTTGTTTTATCAGTTCTTGGCATACCGATTTCACGATAATCTCTCAATATGTGTAGTCCAGAATAGCCAGTGACTGCCAAGCAGAAAACCCTTTAAAGGCTTTCCAGTTGTTTAATAGTACTGATTAGATCAGTCCTTGGGAACCAGATCGTTGATGCATATGATATTATGGGTCTGATTATCATTATATAAAACCAGTAAGTAATCCTGGGCTTGAAGCCCTAGGCTTTCCCTATTGCGCAACTACAGGCCCAAAAAGCCATCAAAGATTCTTTTATCATTGCGTCAACATGGAGTTTCTAGGTTAATTTAGGGTCCAATATTACTCCTAAATACATCACTGATTTTAAAAATTCTACTTCCCTACCGTACAACTTAAGATTTCTAAGGTCAGGAAGCTTCCTTCTTTTGGTAAAATGCATGAGTTCCGTCTTGTCCGGGTTAACGGACAAACAACGGTCCCTGCACTATTGCTCTACTATGTTGAGCGCTGACTGCATGAGTTGCACTAAGGTGCCCTAATGCTCCCCTATTGCCAGGATCGCCAGGTCATCTAAATAGCCTTGAGTAAAAACAAGATTCATTTAAAACACGAATCAGGCCATCAATGACAAGCGCCCACACTGCTTGCCGACCCATTGTCGGGTGGTCTGCGCGTTCGATCGTTTTGATCCGCATCTACAACACACACATACACATACGTATTTGTAACGGTGGTCGGAGCAGACGTGTCGATTTGCTGCTCTCCGGAGTATTGTATTTTCGAGTGTTTTTCTTGCTATTTTTTCAAATAAAAATTTGCAAGTAGTGACTTTGTGTGTTTTTGGTGCGTCTAAGCAAGTTGTTTTTTTTTCTAAACTGCTGGTTTCTTGTTGTTTTTGGATTTACCAATAACTGTCATTGAACAATTAGAGAAATGGGTGCGTGTCCAGAGTGCAAGGAACTGATTTCCAGAGGAGGACCTGAGGTGCTTGCTTGTTTGTTTAAAGTGTGGTGTTTTGACCCATCTGGCCTGTGCGAATTTTAATATTTCTAAAAAAAACTTTGATAAACTCAGGAAGGGTCAGGCAGATTTCTTCTGCATAAAATGCAAAGGGCAAAGCATCAGCGACATCTCTACGGCAGCCGATGGTAGTTCGTCTGGGTAACCTGCAACTAATATTCGCAACGCAGACGGTACGTCTTCCCCTCGCGCTCTTGCCCCCTCGGCAGCAACGGCTACCAACAACCAGCCAGGATGCGCTTGCGCAGTCTCAGGAGAATCTTTCCAGGATCACTGAATTTGAAAATAAGCAGCAAGCGTTCAATGATAATCTTCTAACCTCCATTCAAACCATCAAAGCTGACATTGCTGATAACTCAAATCGAATTTCTGTGCTTGAAGCTGGCTCAGAAATTGAAAAGGAAGATATAACCAAAATTAAAAAGGATGCCAATGATTTAAAATTAAAAGTGGCTACTCTTGAGTATGCACTTAACGTAAGCGAGCAGTCGGCCCTTCAAACGACTTTGGAAATTCATAATTTCCCTATGAAACCCAATGAAGACCTTTTTACGAACATCGACTCGATAGCTAAGGCTCTTGACGTTCCCTTCACGAGGGAAAATGTGGTCAAAATATACCGAATTATAAAGGCACCTGCGCTCACAAAATCCTCCAACCCGCCCATCATTGTCGCGAAACTCGGCAATCAACAACTGCGAGATAAATTCGTTGAGAGACGTAAGGTCTTTAGAGACTTCTCTACTGAAAACCTCGGGTGGCCGAGCAAAGATAAACATCCTGTTTATCTATGTGAGGCCCTGTCACCTTTGAACCGGAAAATCTACGCCATTGCCCTGGGTCTCTAGAGAGAAAAATTAATCAAATATCTTTGGATTGCAGGCGGAACAATTTTTTGTCGCAGAGAGGATGGATCTCCGCGAATTTACCTGGCTAATTTGCAGACCGTCGAGGGACTTAAATAGCAACTACTGCTTCCTAGTATCATCCTAAGTATATATGTCGGTAAATATAACATAATTTGTCAATTAGACCGATTTTCAACTCATCTACCATACTTAATAATTTTTTCAATTAAAAACTTGAATTTAATAACACAAAGGTTTCTCAGTTATTCTAACTTAGAATGCTAAGATTTTTTCTCGCTCTATTTCGGAGATTTATCCTTCTACGGTATACTTAAATTTTCGTGCTTCTGTACCACTGAAGATTCTTTTAGATTTATATCTACACTGTCACTTCAGCAACTATTTGACTCTGTTCAACCATATTTGTAATTAGTTAATTTGGGCTCTGTTGGTTATTGATCATGTTATTTCTATTACTACTATCTTTTCCTATGTGCTACCATTTTTTCAGGTAACTTGTAACTTAAAACTAACCATTTTACATTTTCAATGGATATCTTAAATAATTCGCATGTTAACTATATAATGCTTATTGCTTTTATAATTTTTACCTTTATATGTGCCTTATTCCCTGTTTTCATCTGTAATCATGTGAACTGGATTTTGTTGGTTAACGTATTTCAGACCCTTCTATATTTAACTATACTTGAACGTTTCTTATCACTGTCAAAATGGAAACCTTAAATATTTGTCACGTTAACGCTCAGTCTTTACCTGCCCATTTCCAAGAATTCAAACATCATTTTATGTCCTGTTCCTACCATATCATAGCCGTGGCTGAGACCTGTCTTACGCCTAACATTCCATCTAGCCTCATAGCACTTGATTATTACACACTTTTCCGCAGAGATAGAGATGAAAGAAGAGGGGGTGGGGTCTGTCTCTACATTCATGACAGCTTAAGGAGTGTACAGGTTGGAATGAGTCCTCCTGTCAATTACCCTATTGCTGAATACCTTTTTATCAAGGTATCTTCGTCTCATGACAGCATGTTGGTGGGTGTGATTTACAAACCTCCTGATGCCTCCTACTGTAGGGAACTTGAGACTGATATTTTTGACCTCATACCAAATTATAATAACATTGTACTTACCGGTGACTTAAACACAAATATTCATGCCACTAATAATTTAACCAACTATTTAAAATCAGTAGTGTTCTCCGCCGGATTATCTATAGTTCCACGTAATACCACGCACCACACCGATCATTCTAGTACATGGATTGACATGATGATTGTTGATGATCTAGACAAGGTAGTTTTTTCTACTCAACACTCAATCTCATTCCTCTCAAACCACGACCTTATCAGCATGCAATACCAGTTCTCCTTTGATCCTTCCTCTAGTATATCTCCTCTGTCTATACGCAATCTCAAAAATATAAAAGAAGCCGAATTTCTAGAGTACCTCTCCACTTATGATTGGAAAAGAATTTTTATTGAAAAAGATATAAATAGAAAGGTTATTTGTCTACCCAAATTTTTATCTTTAGCTTTTGACAAATTTGCGCCTCTTCATACCCTTAAAGCAAAAAAGAAGTCCACTCCTTGGATTACATCTTATTGATGAAAGAAAGAGAGAAAAAAGGTAGATTGGCTAAAAGAACAAAAAATAGTATTATTCAAGCCGAATTTCGTAAACTGAGAAACTTAGTTCAAACAAAAATCTGATGATTTCAAGCTTTACATCTCCGGGCCTATTGTCACTCTTAAGAGCTTACTTCAAAGGGTACAGGAGGATATTGATTTGGTGGTGCAGTGAGCCTTGACAAACGGTCTCACTCTTAACCCAGCTAAACTAAGGCTATAATCATAGGACCTTCATCCTCTCCTTCACTTGCAACTATTGCAACCTTGCCTCCTCTCCTGATCGATGGGCGTCTCATCCCCTTTGTGGATTCTGTGAAAGATTTGGGCTATATTCTTAATCGCTCTCTTACATGGAATGATCACGTTGCGGATATCTCAAGGAAAAACTTTAGAGTCCTCCAACAGCTTAACAGGAATAAAGAATCACTTCCTACTTCAACGCGTATCCTCCTAGTTGAAAGCCTGATCCTTCCTTTCTTTGACTACGGCTGTGTGGTATATGACGATATTACTGATGAGCTGAATGCCAAGCATGAGTGTACGCTTAATGCTTGCATTAGTTTCATCTATAACATCCCCAAAAGTGAACATATTACTCAGTATAGAGAAGGAGCAGGACTCCTTAACGTCTCCAAAAGAAGACAATTTTTTATGCGTAATTTGCTTTACAGGGTGCGTCAAAAGTTCCCGCACAATCTTTGTGCTTCAGTTTCTCGGAATTCTGTCGAGGATTCATGAATTTGGACATGATATTCGTGTTCCTGAGGTAATTTTCCATTAGGTTAGTGTTTTCGGAACTGTTTCAGGTGCTATAAAAATCCGCAATGAATAAAGAAGCCAATCGTATATCAATAATTTCTTTGCATCAGCGAAGAAAGTCAGCGAGTGAAATTTCAAGATTGCTGCATATCCCGCGTAGAACAATCTATGATGCCATACGCCGATTTCGTGAGTTAGGCACAACTAAAGACCGCCCCAGAAGTGGACGACCACGCACTGTAAACACTCCAGCTAACCGTCATAAGATAAAAAAGCGACTGCTTCGAAATCCAGAGCGTTCCATGCGTCAAATGGGTAAAGAGTTCAAATGCAGTGAAGCCAGTTTCAGAAGAATCGTGGAAAATGAGTTAAATTGTTATCCTTACAAACTACAAAAAGCTCACCTGTTGACAGAAAAAATGAAAGCCTCCCGTTTGCAAAAATACAAAAAATTATTACGCTTGGCCGCAGCTGGACGACATCGTAATGTTTTGTTCTCTGATGAGAAAGTTTTCACTATTGAGCGAGCTCATAATCGTCAAAATGATCGGCAACTGTTGCCTAAAGGTTCTGTGAGGCCTAAAAAAGTAAGAACAGTCAGTAGATCACATTTTCCTGCTTCAGTGATGGTCTGGGGTGGAATTTGTGCAACAGGGAAAACGCCATTGGTGTTTGTCGAAAAAGGAGTGAAAATAAATAAAAGCAATTATCAAGAAAACATCTTGAAGACCGTCGTGGATCCTTGGACACGCGAACACTTTGGTGAAAACCCATGGACCTTTCAACAAGACTGGGCACCAGCACATGGTGCGAAAGCGACGATGCAGCTCTGCGAAAGGTTGTTTCCAGCTACTTGGGGAAAATATGTGCATCCATCAAATTCACCGGATTTGAACCCGATGGATTATTCAGTCCGGTCTATCTTGGAGAAAAAAGTATGCTCTAAAAACCACACCAATATAGAATCGTTAAAACGCGACCTTTCTCATTCCTGGGATCAAATAACCGAAGAAGAGCTCACGGCCATAGTTGATAATTTCCAAAAACGCTTAAAAGCTTGTATCTCTGCTAATGGTGGACATTTCGAGATGTCCCTATAATTTCTTATGTATTTGTATATGTAAAGTGTTTTATTAAAATGATTTCGAAATACATAAATATTTTACATTATTATGCATAAAAATACATGTGCGGAAACTTTTGACGCACCCTGTATAGCCTATTCAGTATTGAAACTCCGCACTTTCTTCTCAGCCTCTTCCATTTCATTGACAAAGATCAACCAACACATTCCAAACTCCGTGAAAGGAAAACAGTATTAAAAATTCAGCCACACCGCACGTGTAAAATGCAAAGGTCCTTTGTTATTCGTGGTGCTCGCCTTTGGAACAAACTACCTATAACTATTAGAAATGCACCTTCATAATTTCATTTTAGCAAACTCCTTTTTAGTTAATTATTCAACACATCAAATCCCACCCTCCAAATCACACATTGGTAACACTTAAATTCATAATTAAAATATATATGAGTATGTGTATGAATGCGTATTTACTTTTAAGTATGTATATTTGCGTATGTATATTTATAGTAACCTTCTGTTGATATCCCGGACCTAATTTTTTGTATTAGAGTTTAGTTCTTAACCTTTGTTAATATCTATTTTTGATTTCACTCGTCAAATCGATCGCCGTCACATTTTAATTGTCATATGTATCACCTGTACCTTACAGGGCTATTTAGTCCTAGGAACTTTTCATGAATAAATACAAATACAAATACATATATATATATATATATATATATATAAATAAAAAAAAAGTTAAACAACCACCGCAGGGTCCCGCTGAGAGCAACTGCCATCTAAACAAAAAAAAATTTCAATAGCCCCCAGCAGAACCGCGGTATATCACACCTATGGCCACTTCTCACAACCGTGAGATGGGTGGTCACAGGGAACGACGAAATCACAACGACAGGCGGGCGAAACCCTCGTGTGTCTTGAGGACACAAAGCGACCCAAGGATGACAGCTTTCTGCATCCATCTCGCAAGTGCGTTGGCATATTTTTGGCACGCGGGTATGGCTTTAAAGTTACGAACCAGTGATAGTTTCGTACCTCCGAGAGTACCTATCACAAGGACAATTACTTGCACCGAATATTTTGGGTACAGTCGTTGCAGCTCTCTTTTAAGGTCTTGATACCTCTCCTATTTTTCTTTCTCCTTTGCAGTGATGTTGTATTCGGACACGCTCTGCACCTATCACTGGGCACTTCTTGACATAAAATGAGCTCACGGTATGATACGGTGGGAATGAAACCGTCCTGGCATGCAAAAATAAAACCCTCTGTACCTGAATTAGGCCCTGATGATTTGAGGAACGCAAAAGTTTGCTCTTTCGACAAGGAGTGTTTTTCTACATTTCTGCGAAAATTTCCGTGCATTTTCTTGTCGAGTAGCTGTTGGTGAAATTTTCCAACCTCTGCTTTCTTTACTTCGTCTTTTAGAAGTCAAGCATCTAGATAGAGTAATGCACTTTCCTCACTTCTGATGTTAAAATTCAGGCCAAGGGTCTCGGCCGCTTTCTCCGCGGCTTTGTAAAGGAACGCTCCTTCGCCAATTATCTCGTGGTTCCTGACCATCTTTAGGAGAGGATCTCTGCCATTCGCAACGATGTAAGCTGTACTTAGAACAATTCTGTTATGAAGACACTGGAGATTCAGAAGTCCGCGTCCGCCTTGACGGCGTGAAATGTATAATATATATATAATATATATATATATATATATATATATATTAGAGTGGTCCAAAAAAAGCGACTGTTTAAATGTTCATGGGCGCGTGGAAATTCCTATAGCCTAGGAAAAATCAGAATATGCCTATTTTTTTGTTTCGTTGTAGAGTCATTTTTCAGCTTGCTAAAAGCAATTGTTCCTCTTATGGAGTTTAACATGTAAAAATACAACTTTTTTTTCAAGTTCAATTTTTCATAAGAAGTTATGAAACAATTTATTCAATGTTGGAGTTATTTGTTCTCCGAGATTTCAAGATGGATTTAGTCAACTTTTCATATTTCAGAAATATTATGTAACAATTCTACAACGAGGAGAAATCTACCAGAATTTCAATATTTGCAGAATTTGGTGAACGCTTTGCACGCTTTGTTGAAGTTTGTGTGGAGTGAAATTTTTACAGAGTATACTTTGAACCCCTCAGAATAAATTTGGAAAAGAACAACTGAAATGGTCAAAGCTTTATATTAAACAAAGGAGTTTGAAAAATAGGTAAAAACTGATAATTTAACTATAGGTTCACCCGTAGGCTATACAGGTGAAGCGTTTATAGCGACTGTCATAAACGGCTAAGTCGAACCTATTCTATTGGAAATTCGAAATACAAATTGACCCTAAAGAGAGTGGCAGAACTCGGCAAACCAGGTAAAGGCACGAACACGCCATAAAATCATAAATAACTCATAACCAAGCCAAGCAGGTGAATCCTTAGAGTGGACTCACAGTTTTATCACTTTTACATTACATTAACAAAAATTTTTAAAACATTTTAGCAAGCTGAAAAATGACTCTACAACGAAACAAAAAAATAGGCATATTCTGATTTTTCCTAGGCTATACGAATTTCCACGCGCCCATGAACATTTAAACAGACGCTTTTTTTGGACCACTCTAATATATATAATATATGTATATATATAATATATGTATATAATGTATAATGCTTGTATGCATGATAACAGATTTCAGGTTTGGTCACTTGAAGACAGACGCACAGTTTCAAGTATTATAACACTCTTTAAAATCACGCGTGGACTAATTGAGTGCCCAGAATTTCTGGAACTCCTACCTTTACATGCGCCGAAATACCGTACTAGAGATTCGACAAGGTTTTACCTTAAAAAGAACCAGCCTCGTAACTCTCCGCTTTTTAACATGTGCAGTAATACTAATATGCTTGTTCTTGAATCAGTAAACAATAATGTTGATCTTTTCTTTATGTCACTTGAAGAATTCACTAGTGCTGTTCATAAATGTATTGTAAGCACGAAGACACTATAAAAGTTTGTAAAAGCCTGCCTGCGTGCTCACGATTAAACCGTATGTATATGTACATTTTGTAGCCCCATCATTGGTTCTCTGAACTGTGGGGCTTACTGATTTTCAAATAAGAATAATAATAAATAATGATCTTACGTGTGGTGACATCAAGGGCCTTAAGCTCGTTCTTCGTCCATTGAACCACACCAAACGATTAGAGTAGAACCGGGACGGCAAGCATGTTAGTCGCAGATACCTTGTTCAACGCCGACAGATTGGAAGTCCAAATCTGTCGAAGAAGATGCTTGTATCTGCTTCGGAGAGACTCCTTCACTAATGTTACGTCCTGAATGCGGCTTTGAGGCACGCCCAGGTATGTATAGGTCTCTCCAGTATTATGATGTCTAATAACACTTACATCCACAAGCTCAGGGTCCTTGGGAACGCCAGTAATCTTTCCTTTCTTCAGATTAATTTTGGCACACTTTTCCAAACTAAAGTCCATCCCAATCTCTCCTGTGTAGTTCTTGACGATATTTATAGCAGTTTGAAGTTTGCTTTTACCAGAGGCATAGATCTTCATATCATCCATATAGAATACATGTGTGACCTTATGCTCGCGCTGATTAGTGTCGCCACAGAGGTGTCCAGGAGAATTTCGTAGTGCGAGAAGAGGCTATGCATCTCACTATGCATCTCACTCTATGCACCTCACTATGTGTGGATGTACCTTCAAGCTTTCCAACAGACAGATGATAAGTCTATGAAAGGTTGAATCGAAAGCTTTCCGGTAGTCAATCCAGGCCATTGACAGGAAGCGCTGATGGGCTGCAGCGTCTTTACAGACACACCTGTCAATTAGCAGGTTCTCTCGACAGCCTGCTACGCCTTTTTTCGATTACGTTGTTCGTATATCTCTCGCCATACAGGCTCAATTCGTCGAAAAATCCTGTTGTTTAGAACAGCTGTAAAGATCTTATACAGTGTGTTCAAACAAGTTATTGGTCTGTAATTCTCTGGGTTGGACAAGTTGCCTTTTTTAGGCAGGAGTATAGTGCGTCCTAACACCAGCCACTGCGGAATGGGCGTCTCCGACTTTAAATATGAGTTGAATATGCGGGCCAAATGTTCGTGTGTAAAAGTAAACTTCTTCCACCAAAAGTTCTTGATACAATCTGGTCCAGCAGCGGAAAAGTTCTTCTTGCCTCTAAGTGCTTTTTTCACCTCCTCGGCAGTGATTGATGGACATTCCCCCACAGATTTTATGAGGTTGTCGCAAAACTCCTTAAAGCGTATGATATTGTCAGTATCTTCTTTCAACTCTAGTGTTTTCGGGATCTTGTACACCTTTCTCCAAAAAGTCTCTACTTCCTTGGGCTTGGGTGGATTTTTTACAGAAACAGGGAGATCGCTGAAAAGGCGCGATGGATCAGCGAGAAACTGTTGATTCTCCCTGATCTATCTCTCTTTCTTCTGTATTCTCCTCCTTGCGTCAGATAACGGCCGTATTTTGTCAACAATATGCTGCTTGATTGTCAACAGCTTTGACTTGTTTAGCGTGTGATTCAAGATCCTTAGTTCTTGAGCGAACTTTCGAACCCTTTCCGTGAACGGTCTACCAGATGTTATGTAGTCAGTCACACATTGAACACGGGACGCATTCTGTCTTGCCCATCCAATCTTCTTGTTCAGTTGATGCAAGCGTCTTTTGGTCTTTTGATCCATCGTCGGCTTTAGCCTTCGATTTGAATCAGCCAAAGCTCTCGCAGCACCATAAACTAAGCAATTGATGGTCCAGAGGTCGGACTGTTGCGAGATATCCCTACGAAGGGGGTCATCCATTTCAGCTGGATCTTATTCGTTGGGAGGGACTTGCATGTCAATGTTTCTCCTTGTACTAAAATTGCGTTCATCTGTCAGAAGGTGCCTGCTCTCGGCGGTTGATCTTAATGTCGCTTCCTCATCTTCGTCTACAGCTTAATCAAGCAGCGGTTGGGGAAGCGCTCCGCGTACATATCCATTTTTCCGGAGGTTGTCGGCTTCATTTCGCACAGACTGATGCGAAACGTGCTGAAGCTCTGGGTGTTTCTGGAACCACAGAGTGTGCATACGCGCCATAAAGCCTCCGCGAACAGGGATAATGCTGGCATCGTATCAGTCTAGCACGTCATCCCTGAGTTGAACCGTCCACTCAATGTGGGCGTTTCGCCGGTTCGTCGCCGTGTTTCCATTTAAATTATTTTCATCACCCCGAACTCTAGGATGATCGGCATTGTTTGCCGACCCATTGTCGGGTGCTCTGCGCGTTCGAGATATATATATATCCCGGACGACCCCCCATTCGGTTTCGGTTTTGATTCCTCTCGAAACAAACCGGAGGGCCTATGACAAAGCCACCGAACGCGTCCTTGGGGTACGCGAGAGGGTCCTTCTTCCAAGGGTTTCTTCTGAATATGGTTACAATAAATAATAAGCAGTCGCGGACAATTGTCCATGGGTGGTCTACCTCTCAGAGTATGCAGCCTTATCCTTGCATGCGGGGCTCTCCAAGAATGGACGAATCCTTTCCCTAACTACACGTAGGAACAGTAATGATAACACCAAACATAGTTGCGGTGAGTGCGGTTCAAAACAATTGAACGCGCAGGGCTCCAGAGAATGGGTCGGACAACAATGCCGACTACCCTGGCGTTCGGAGAGCCAATCAAGATGGAGTCAATGCGGTGGACCGGCGGAATCTCAATAATTTTGGGGGGACGGATCGACTCAATGACGACCAACGGCAGATCATAAGACCAAAAGACGGATGCAAACTGCGGATACGTTATCACACAGTTAACAAGTCAAAGCTGCTGACCATCAGGAAGCATATTGTTGACAGAATACGGGTACTATCTGACGCTAGGAGAAGTCTAAAACGGAGGGAAAAGTGGGCCAAAGAAAACCAACAGTTCTTCTCTGACCCATCTCAACTCTTACAAGATCCTCCAGTTACTGTCGATCATCCACCCAAACCAGAGGAGGTCGAAGCATTTTGGAGAGAAGTCTACGAAGTCCAGCATCCACTTAAAGAAGGCTCCAAGAACATAAATAGCTTCAAGGAACTGTGCAATGCCCTCATAACACCTGAGGAAGAATGCCCACCTATTACTACCGAGGAGGCGAAAAAAGTATTAAGAGGCATGAAGAACTATTCCGCTCAGGGACCAGATGGTATCAAGAACTTCTGGTGGAAAGAGTTTCCTTCAACCCACCAGCATCGGGTCCTCGTTTTCACCTCATATCTAAGGTTGAAAGAGCCTATTCCGGAGTGATTGGTGGAAGGGCGCACAGTACTCCTTCCAAAGATAAGAACCTTAGCTGACCCAAAGAATTACAGGCCAATCATTTGTCTGAACACACTGTATAAGACCTTCACATCTATCCTAAATAATAGGATTGTTCGTAGAATCGGACCTGTGTAACGAGAAATGTACGAACAACGCGGCTCAAACAAAGGCGTAGCAGGATGTCGGGAGAACCTGCTCATCGATAGATGTGTCTGCAAAGACGCAGCATCCTACCAGCACTTCCTATCGATGGCCTAGATTGATTACCGGAAAGCTTTTGATTCAACCTCCCATAGACTTATCATCTGTCTGTTGGAAAGTTTAAAGGTTCATCCACACATCGTGAGGTGCATAGAGAGATTGATGCCGTTGTGGAAAACCAGATTTACCATCTCATCTGGCAAACATCGTGTGACAACTAACACCGTCACCTTTCAGGGAGATGTCTTTCACGACGATACCATGAGCCCAATCCTCTTTTGCTTCATATTATTGCCACTATATCTCGCGCTTTCTCATTGCGAAGGGCAATTCTGCGGCAAACCTGGAAATCTTAAGCATAAGGTCACTCATGTATTTTACATGGATGATCTCAAGATCAATGCTAAAAATAAAGAGCAACAACACCTAGCTCTATGGATTGTCGAAGAATACACTAGGGAGATTCGGAATCGAATTTGGGTAGAAAAATGCGCCAAGGTTTATTTGAAGCGAGGAAAAATTAATGGCATCCCTGAAGACCCTGAGCCCCTCGATAGAAGCGCTATACGACACCTTAGCACTGGAGAGACCTATACATACCTGGGCGTGACACAAAGCCGCATGCAGGACGTGACATCTATAAAGGATACTCTCCGAAGCAGGTACAAACGTCTTATCCGGCAGATTTGGTCTTCCGAACTGTCGGCGAGGAACAAAGTATCTGCAACAAACATGCCTGCCGTTCCGGTAGAATTCTATTCATTTGGGGTTTCATTTCATTCATTTGGAGAATTCCATGTACGAAGGACGAGCTCAGATCCCTTGATATCGGGTCAGGAAAGGTTATGCACATGAACAAAAGAATGCACCTTAAGTCTTCTGTTCCGCGACTCAACATCTCACGCCGTCAAGGTGGTTCCGGAATCCTGAATCTTGAATGTCTTCACAACAGTATTATTCTGGGTACAGCACATTTAGTGTCACTCTTACGGCATTAGCCCTATTACCGCTCCGCTGAACGCTCCTAGGGAAATAGAATCAATTGTCGAGAATGAGAAGTGCCGCATATACTGGAACTTCATATTTTTGACGATTGTTTCAGTAGCGCACTCAAAGCCTTACATAGTTCTCCTTGACTTCGAGAAGTGAACAGTGTTCGTTATCGAATTTTCGGCACCAGCTGACAAAAACATCATAGCCAGGGAGAATGAAAAGAAAGAGAGCTATAATGACCTTGTAAGGGAGTTGCGACTGTAATACCCGGAATATTCTGTTAAGCCAATTGTCTTGATCATCGGCGCATCCATTGCGGAACGGGCGTCTCCTACTTTAAATATGAGGTGCCAAGCTTTCACTGGTTAATAGCCTGAAAAGCATCCCTACGTGTTAACAAAATGCTAAGACGCTTGCGGGGAAGATGCAGAAGGCGGTCGTCCTTGGGTCGCTCCGTGTCCTGAGGGTGCACGAGAATTTTGCCGGATCGTCGTATTGAATCCATCGCAGACTGTAACCACCTATTTCACGGTCGTGCGTCGTGGTTACGGCTTAAATTAAAAAAAAAAAAAATATATAGAATTTAAACAGCTCGAAAGAGTTTAAGGAAATACAGGTGTATTCAAAATAATTTTTAATAATATACTAAATCAGAAAGTACATATAATAATTAAACCTGTCTGCTGTTTGTAAGTGAATGAAATATTTACATATATGATACATATTTAGAATTTTGTTGTACATATTGAAATCTGTCTTTGGATCTTTATCACAAAATTATGCTACGATTGTTTAAGAATTCATATTAATGGAACTAGATATGAAAACTCTGGATATTTAAAACCTAATTATTCGATGAAGTATTAAATAGACATTATTGAGTGATTTTATTAATGATATATTATAGAGAAAAAAATTGATAGATGCCTAGTTTTTAAAAAGTTGAAAAATAATTCATCACCTTTCTGGATTCATGATTAAATCAAAAAACGAGTCTACAGCTAATGCAAGAAAAATATTTATTTATAAACAAGGTAATCTGTTAATTTAACCATGCAAGCCTGATGTTTTACATATTACAGATGCAAAGGTCATTGTGCAAAAAATGTTTCAAGCTATTTCGAAAGACTTGCAAAGCATCCACAAACAGGTTAGTAATCTTGAGGCGCAACGTAACAGAGAAGAAATATTAAGACATGTCCTGGAACGGATTCTTCCACTGCACACTATTGAAGAATTGAAATATTTCGATACCATGATTGCCAACAGCGCAGAAGTGGTAAAACAATTCGTCGGTAGAAAATTGTTAAGTTCGTAAACTAGCTGTGGGAGAGGGGAACAATAGAGCTCGAAAATAAAATAAAAACTTTTCTAAACGTCTCTGAAATGATCATCTTGTCTTAGAAGAAAACATCATTCATACGGGTTTTTATCTTTTATTATTTATTATGTTTCTTTCGAAATTTATTTATAAAATGAAATAATATTTGCAGAGAAACACAATCACCAAGACTGGTGGCACTTCAAGGAAAATGTTGTGCAACGAGTGTTTCCAAAAGTTTCCATGGATGATTTAGCCATCAATTGTTCCTCGGCGGAATAAGGAAAAAAGTGTCTAGTTATACGTGTATTACTATCATGCAAGGTAATATTGATAAGTTTATCAGATGAAAATAATTTGTTTCAATTATTGATGACTGGATAGAAAATTCACGTTTCAAGTTTATATAATACAAATGGTGATCTTGAGATCGTTATTAATTTTTTTTACGGAAATTATCTGCATTAAAACTCGGATGAAAGAAGAAGAGTTTAAAGTTGCGGTAGCCGACTGGTTCTAACTCACTAATCGAAGAATAATAAAAAAGAAATAAAGCATACAAAATTATATTTAACTGAATTATTGTAGTTTATTGTTAGTTTGAAATTATTTAATTAGTTACACCTTTAATTATAAAATTGGAATTCCGCTTTCTACGTTGTTTAATTTTTACTTTTGTAGCTATTCAAATTTATTTTTTTAAATACTAAAATTTATACATTGCAAGATACAATTTAAGGACAAATAATGTGAAACAATTAGTTCAAATGTTTTTTATTTGTAATTACACCGATTTTTATATTCCATTTTTAAGTTTTAATTAACCGCTGTAGCATTTTAATGCTACAGAATAATTTAATTGGAAGTAAAACATAATTGCTTAATTTGAAGGAAAACACGTATTGTGTTTTCAAGATTGAAGGTTATATATGAGGTTATCTGTCAAACTGACAAGTGCCATCTTTATTGCACTTTTGACCCTGTCTTCTAACAATTTATAAATGCCTTACAGATACCATTGCAGATGATGTCTATTCTCACTGCAACGAGAATGAGACCCTTACAGAAGAACAAAAAGGATGTTGTAAAAACTCACAAGGCAGTAAGGATCTAGCCCCCATAGACGCTGTTGCCATGACGCAAGCTCGTAAACATCAAAGAAACTTGCACATGGCATACATTGACTACAAGCAAGCGTTTCCTTCCGTACCACATGACTATTTACTTGAAGTCTTAAAAATATACAAAATCTGCCAAAGCATAATCGACTTTCTAAGTCTTGCGATGATGCTTTGGGGACCAAGAATCAAGTATTTTGATCATGGACAACCAAGGATAACTAGATTAATACGCATTACGACGGATATCTTTCAAGGAGACTCCTTTAGTGCATTGTGGTTCTGTTTAGCGTTGAACCCATTGAGCAAAACACTTAATAGCATGTCTCATTAGTTCGAAATACATTATAATGAGGATGGTAATCAACTGACCCATTTTCTATAGATGGATGACTTGAAGCTATCCGATAGTTCGAGCCACAAAACGCAGCAAGTGATTATTGTCACAACACAGTTTTCCAATGATTTCCAAATGGAGTTCGGACTAGATAAATGCACAACAGTACATTTAACCAGAGGAGAATGAGGGACCGCAGAGCTATGAAACGAACAGGAGAATGAAATTGAGGCAACGGCTGAGAATAAGTCATATAAATCAGATTGGTTTTGAGGAGTTCTCTTGACTCGGCAAACAAGATCAGGGTAATTAAACACCTATACCATTCATATCCTAACGTATTCCTTTGGGTTCATCAAATGGTCGAACACCGGCCTTGAAAGGTTAACCAGAACCATGCGTGTAGAAATGACGCAGCAAAGAATGCACCAGAGTAATTCGATGATTGAAAGGGTAGTTTTACCACGACATAGAGGGGGTAGGGCCATTTTAGATGTCAAGAAACTGTGTAAGTCACGAATCATACAGTTGCGAGACTATTTTAAGAGCAAGCAAGATGTTGCGCTTTACAATACCATCTGTAAAGCGGATTATTGACGGTTGTCGCGTAATGGCGTAATGACCCGTTTTAGAAAACGAAGATTACATCTTATATTGGGAAGTTACTATCCAAACGGATCACTACCACATCGGCATTGCTTGTCCACTTAACCAGAAGTTGCAGGAAACCTATTCAACCAAGAGCCATAAGCATAGCGAGCTAAAGCATGAAGTAAAGAGAAATGCAGGAATGTAAAACATGCATCTATTCATCCTACTGTACTATCAGGCAATGTGCACGCAAGACGCAATAAACATCTTTAGCATTTAGGAGTCAGTAGGGTACTGACGGCAGCTCAGAAAGCTGTTTTATTAAATACCTGTCGCATTGTAAGAAGCTTCCTAGACCATCAGGAAGCAGGCGACTAAAACCCTGTGGAGTGGCAAATGGTAGCTTTAAGAAAGCATCCAGAGGCGACTAATGCGCATTTTCATCGCGCGCTGCATGCGCGTCTCGCTTCGCTTACAAGTTTGAGCGCGCCTAGGGAGCGGGTCTGTTGGATCTCGCGCTAAGCGCATAGACCTTTTAAAATTGAAGGTTAGTTAAACCACCGACAACTGTAATTTAGTGTTTGCGAATTCTCTTTCGTTAAAGCTCCTTCGCCTTTAACGAACACATGTATCTCGTACTTCGCACTATATTAAAATTTTTCCAAAACACGAACTTTTCTATATTATATTCAACTCTATTATATTAAATGTATATTATATTAATTTCTGTGCCTCGGTCTAGGACTGCTTGTTCAGACGTTGAAATTATTTTAATAAATGAGTGAAAAAATATTTATCTTCAGAGTTAAAAGTTTTTTTAGCGAAGTGAACATTTTGAAATCTCAAGTTCAACTCTTTGCCAAATCTAGAAAAGTGCTCCTAAAAATTTGGAATAATCAAAAAATCAAGAGTAAATCCTACTCCTTAAATCTAAATCGAGAGCAAATTTGTAGATATTTTTTGGGTGAACAAGTTTTGTCTATTTATTTTTTTCGTATCATGTGTCGTTCGTCCAAAATTTTTTATTTTTTTTAATGTTATTTTTTACGATTAAACAAAAACTACGCTTCTTATTAAAAAATGATTTATAACAAATTTGTAGATCTTTTTTGGATGAACAACTTTTATCTCCCTATTTTTTTTCGTATCTTGTGTCGTTTGTCCAACAATTTTAATTTTTTTAAATGTTTTTTTGCAACGATTAAAGAAAAAACTGCGCGTCCTATCAAAACATGATTTATAACAAAATTGTAATTTTATTTTTCAACTTTTCAACGTTATTTTTTACAACTAAAACAAGAGCTACACGTTGCATGAAAAAATGATTGCCAAGAAATTTGTAGACCTTTTTGGGTGAACACATTCTTCTACATATTTTTTTTCGTATCTCGCATAGTTTGACTACAAAATGAAATTTTTTATTGTTGATAACATTTTTTACGATTAAAGCGAAAAATATGCGTCTTATCAAAAATCGTATCAAGAAAATTTGTTCATATTTTAGAGATGAACAATTTCTCTTCTTATACTTTTTTTATATTCTGGAAATTGTTATTTTCGATTTTTTAAAAAGCATTTTTGATGGAAAAACGAGAATCGTTGGTTAAAAATGTCTGGTTAACACACTCGTCCTATCTTTGCACGCTTTAAAACAATGAGGCAAGGGACAATCCAATCGAAAAATTCTTTCGAAAGTTACCGTGTTTACAGACTACAACGACGACACCGACGACAAAGACAGACAGACACGGAAGTAACATCGATTTTTCTCGATGAGTGAGTCCGAAAATGTCGAGATTTGATGCAATTGGCGAAACTCAATTTTCAAATAAAACCAATACCTTCTCATTGAGAACCAGTCGAAACAGACGCTTCCCGAAAGCGATCAAGAACAAACGATCTCTTCTTCTGTGGTTCTTTCAAATTTTGTGAGAGTTCCATTTCACTTCATCACTATTTTTTTCACTATTCTCAGTACCTTGCGCAGTGCTTTGTTGAAGAAACCCCTAATGGCTAACCCACCCCCAAATTCTATTTGGTGCTACCTAGTACACCACCAACCGAAGGCCCAGTATCTACCCCTGGGAAGTGGTATTCGCCCAGAGCCAGCATTTGGACCCACATCCTTACCCTGCAGCCCGCCATGAACTCGTCGCTCCCTTCTGTAAATCTGCCTTCAACTTCCGCCCAGGACTCGGATGTGGTTTTTATACCCATAGGTTACTCCCAGGAGACTTTCACCCCTTCTCGTCCACGCTTTAAGAGAGCGGCTGCCCGACTAGTGCCATGGTCACACGGGTCAAATGCCCATTTATCAATCACTTCTTGCCGCTTCCGATTTTCAACCTTCCCTTCCGCCAATCCCTTACCTTAACCATTACGTTGCCAACTACTCCGTCTCGCTATGAAGGACCTGGACGCGTAGAAGCAGCTTACCCAAAAGGAGGGCATGAAGATGGTTCATTTGCCACCCCCAACTATCCACAAAAGCATCCCGCACGGAATGAAAGAACTGGGCGCTTTTCTGGATAACAAAACAGCAACTCCTGTCAAAAAGTACTAAAGAGTAGTCTTCTCTCTCTCTCACCCTCTCGGCCCCATACTCACATAAACCTCGCAGTCTCACCCCCCAAACCCATCGGGCAACTATCGAATCGGTAACTTAACAATATCAGAAAATAATTAATCTTCTCCGCCAAGCTTAGCCTTATGTTCCTCCTGAATGAATATAAAATGTCACATAACGTCAGCGAAAGTAGGAAATACCACTGTTGACCGAATTTGATCAAATTATCAAATATTTATCAATATCAATATTTTATCAAAGCATAGGCTCGCCGAAAGGGAAATGGCTTAATGGTATAGGGTTACGGTACTAATCGATTTGGATAAATTTTGGAGTGTGATTTCATTATACCAACTGACAAATTTTTCCGGCTGTGCCCGATAGAATTTGCAAAAAACAAGGTTTTTAGGCCCACACTACCGTGTATATATATATAATTACAAGTTTGTCATAAGGACAACCGCGGGATTTCACCGGGAGCGGGTGCTAATCTGAATAACTGCACCCGCTCCCAAGGAAATCGCGGCAAAATTTTAGCTATAACCACATCTCACAACCGTGAGTGGTTACAGTCTGCGACGGATTCAATACGATGATTCGGCAAAAGTCTCGTGTACCTTGAGGACACGGAGCGACCCAAGGACGACCGCCTTCTGCATCTTCCTCGCAAGCGTCTTAGCATTTTGTTGACACGCAGGGATGCTTTTCAGGCTATTAACTAGTGAAAACTTGGCACCTAAAAGCGCCGACGATCAGGACGACAAGCTTAACAGAAAATTCCGGGTATAGCCGTCGCAACTCCCTTATAAGATCTATATCTCTCTTCCTTTTCATTTTCCTTGGCTATGATGTTTTTGTCAGCTGGTGCCAGTATATACGGCATCCGCTTGTCAATGTGCTGTTCGCGGAAGTTTTTCTCCTGCGCTTTCTTAATCCGGTCCTTCAGGAGTGAGTACTCGAGATGGATAAGATTTGAGGCATTTTGCTCATCCCTGATATTGAAGTCAGGGCCGAGTGTTTCAGTAGCCTTCTCCGCTGCTTTGTACAGAAACGCTCTTTTGCCCACTTCTTCGTGCTTTCTGACCATTTTAAGAAGAGGGTCTCTTCCATTTGCGACTATATGCGCTGTACCCAGAATAATCCTGTCGTGAAGACATGCAAAATTCAGTATGTCCCGACCACCTTGACGGCGTGAGATGTAGAGTCGTGGAACAGACGACTTAGGGTGCATGCTTTTGTTCATGTACATAACCTTTCGTGACCTGATATCAAGGGATCTGAGCTCATCCTTCGTCCATGGAACCACTCCAAATGAATAGAGTACTACCGGGGCGGCAAGCATGTTCGTTGCATATACTTTGCTCCTCACCGACAGTTCGGAAGACCAAATCTGCCGGATGAGTCGTTTGTATCTGCTTCGGAGAGTATCCTTTATAGATGTGACGTCCTGAATGTGGCTCTGTGCCACACCCATGTATGTGTAGGTCTCTCCAGCGCTAAGGTGTCGTATAGAGATTCTCTCGACGAGCTCAGGGTCTTCAGGTAAGCCATTAAGTTTTCCTCGCTTCGAATAAACCTTGGCGCATTTTTCCAACCCAAATTCTATTCCAATCCCCTGAGTGTATTCTTCGACAATCTCTAGAGCTACGTGTAGTTGCTTTTACTTTTAGCATAGATCTTGAGATCATCCATGTAAAATACATGAGTGACCTTATGTTTTCGATTTCCAGGTTTGTCGCAGAAGCACCCTTCGGAATGACGAAGTGCGAGAGATAGTGGCAATAATGTGAGGCAAAAGAGAAGTGGGATCATGGTATCTCCGTGAAAGACACCTCTCTGAAAGGTGACGGTGTTAGTTGTCACAAGATGTTTTCCAGATGATAGAGTAAATCTGGTTTTCCAAAGCGGCATTAATCTCTCTATGCACCTCATGATGTGTGGCTGGACCTTTAAGCTTTCCAACAGACAGATGATAAGTCTATGGGAGGTTGAATCGAAATCTTTCCTGTAATCAATCCAGGCCATCGATAGGTAACGCTGATAGGAGGCTGCGTCTTTACAGACACATCTATCGATGAGCAGGTTCTCCCGACATCCTCCTACGCCTTTCTTTGAGCCGCGTTGTTCGAACATTTCTCGCCATACAGGTCTGATTGTTCGAACAATCCTATTATTTAGGATAGCTGTGAAGATCTTATACAGTGTGTTCAGACAACTGATTGGCCCATAATTCTTCGGGTCAGCTAAGTTGCCCATCTTTCGGAGGAGTACTGTGCGTCTTTCCACCAACCACTCCTGAATAGGCTCTTCCGACTTTAGATATGAGGTGAAAATGCGGGCCAGATGCTGGTGGGTTGAAGGAAACTCTTTCCACCAGAAGTTCTTGATATCATCTCATCCCTGAGCGGAATAGTTCTTCATGCCTCTTAATACTTTTTTCGCCTCCTCGGTAGTGATAGGTGGCATTGTTCCTCAGGTGTTATGAGGGCATTGCACAGTTTCTTGAAGCTATTTATGTTCTTGGAGCCTTCTTTAAGTGGATGCTGGACTGCGTAGATTTCTCTCCAAAATGCTTCGACCTCTTCTGGCTTGGGCGGATGGTCGACAGCAACTGGAGGATCTTGGAAGAATCGATATAGGTCAGAGAAAAACTGTTGGTTTTCTCTGATCCACCTCTCCCTCCGCTCTAGACTTCTCCTAGCGTCAGATAGTACCCGTATACTTTCAACAATATGCTGCCTGATGGTCAGCAGCTTTGACTTGTTAAGTGTGTGATAACGGATCCGCAGTTCGCGCGCGAACTGTCGAACCTTGGCGGTGCAATTCCTGTCAGATGTTATGTAGTCAATCACACACTCAATGCGGGATGCGTACTATCTTGCGCAGCCTATCTTTGTAGTGTTTTGATGCATTTGTCTTTTGATCTTATGATCAGCCGTTGGTTTTGTTTTACAGTTTGTACCCGTCAAAGCTCTCACTGCATCATACACACCACAATTGATAGTCCAGAGATCGGATTCTTCGGGAAAATCTCCACGAAGCTCGTCATCCGGTTCAGCCAGATCTTTGGGCTTTAAAGATATCTGGATGTTGATGTTTCCCCGTGTCCTGAAGCATCACTCTTCCTCTATCAGATGCCTGGCCGCGGTTGGTCTCAGTCTCGCCTTTCTTTCTCTGCTTCCGGATTGTTCTGGCTGCGGTAGAGTAGGCGCTCCGCTTACATGGCCCCTTTTTCGGAGTTGTTCGGCATGGTTTCGCAGACGTTGACGCAAAAAGTGCGAGAGCTCTGGGTGTTTCTCGCACCACAGAGCCTGCAGTCGCGCCATGTAACCTTCTCATTCAGGGGCCATACTGCTATCGTAGCACTCTAGCAGGTCGTCATTGAGTCGATCCATCCACCCAAAAGTATTGAGATTCCGCCCGTCTATCGCACTGACTCCGTCTTGATTGGCTCCCCCAACTCTAGGGTAGTCGGCATTGTTGTCCGATCCATTGTCATTGACCCAT
>CAKNYM010048243.1:69335-89756 GCA_932195095.1 Andricus curvator
TATATATATATATATATATATACATACATATATATTTATTTATTTATTTTATTTTTTTCATTTTTTTATTTATTTAATTATTTAGCTTACCTTTCTGCACGTTACTTTCAGTTGAAATCCCAAGGGACAAACAGTCTGCAGCTTCTTTGGTGCTGTTCAACGGTAAATCCGCACACTCCACCAAAGGCACTTGTTGTCCAATTTGTGGATGTCGCTTTGCAATCGCATATTCTTTGCGACACAATTCATTTTCTAAGATTTCACACTCTTCACGGCAAATTCGTCGTAATCTTTGGTTCATCTTATTTTTAATGGATATTCTTGAAATGTTGTAAGTTATTGTTCTTTGTTTGAGCAAAAGACCGCCTTCATCATTTTGAAGTTCATAAATAGTACCAAAATTTGAACTTTTTCGAATAAAACGATGAGGCCTTGCTAATTCGTTGATATTGACTTTATCCTCAGAGTTATCTCCCGATTCTTCTTGATTGGGATTTATTAGATTGAGAAGGTGGTTACTGACTTCAGCATTTTTAGGACTTTTGTGACTTGGCAGTGCACGACATATGGGAAACACGGAATAACAGAGCGATGGTCTTGCATACCCTTCACAATTTGAGGAGAGTTCACTGATCATAAAATATAACGGTAAATGTTTTACACAAATTTAAACTTCTTAGGTATTATATCAAATTGAATTATTTTAGAAATACTCACTTTGAAAATTTAATAACACTGAAGGCTTGCTCCAGTTTTTTTTCCAATGTTTCTTGTGTGATGGAGTGTGGAATAAAAACAGGTTTCCCTCCAACAAACTGTGCACATAGCTCTCCAACATATGTCTGCAAAAAATAACAAATAGTTTAATAACAGTACTCCTAAAATAAAGTATACAATCAGTTAGTTCTTTAAAAAGCTATATTTCTTTTGGGTGCGACTCTATTTTTATTTTATTAGTAGAGCATCATTGATGGTTGTCGCTTATGGAATTATTGTCGTGACATCTCGTCATTTGAGCAAGACAAACAGAGTGAGTTGCCAAATAAAGGTTTGAGTCAGGCGACGATTAACCTTCTCCATGAATATTAATCTATATCTTTTATTCAAAGATTCTGGATTCGCGTATCCGGGCAAGTTAATAATTTAATACAAATGAGAAACTTTTCATAAACTTTGTGTTGAATACATTTTTATATTAGTTGAATGTGTTCTTTATCGTATAGGGCACGCATATTCGCAGAACAGAAGCCTTAATCAAATGTCATCTCTCTACACTTGATGGAGAAATATCGTATAGCTTCTTCATTTCACGACCCGCTGGACTCAATGATTACCTAATGAGTAAAAGAGAGAGATCTACCATTGTTTTATACTAACTTTTTAAACAAAACAGATGTATTAAACAGTTTTCACGTATCTTTCAACGTTTTCCGAAAATCCCAAAATGTATCGAATTTCTTCAATATTAATTTTAATTGTTATTTATTATTAATTTTCTGATTGTTCACATATGTCTCACTGTTTTCGAGATAATTCAACATTTTGATTTTTTTCTTTAAAAAATCTTTTTATTGAATTAGTTTGCGGTGGCCGAGGACCACCCTTTGTATAAAACCCTGAAACTGTTATCAGTTTCGGATATCTCACCGGTTGCGAGATCATTTAAAATTTATTTATTTTATTAATTTAACAAATACTTTTACTGGGTTTATTCATGGCGGCCGAGGACCATCATCCTTTACAAAACCCTGAAATTTTTCCAGTTTTGGCGTATCTCATGGTTTTCGAGATACCTCAAATTTTGTACTTTGAAAATCTTTCTACTGGTTCATTCGGGGTGCCCAAGGATCATCCCGGTCTGGAATGCCCTGAAAATTTTGTCAGTTTTGGCGTATCTCGATTTTCCTCTACTGTAGTATGTTAGTTCGGAGTGATCGAGGAACTTCATAAAAGCGTGAAAATTTGGTCAGTTTTCGCGTATCTATCACCGTTTTCGAAACAAATCAGAATTAAAAATTTTTTTTTGAATTCTTTTAATCTTTCTATTGGGATAGGTCGAGTTTATCAAAAACAATCCTGCTCTGCAACACCCTTCAAATGTTCTGAGTTTTCATGTATCTCTGATCGTTTTCGATATAATTCAAGAATTTCATTGTTTTACATTTTGAAATATCTTTTTATTGGGTTCATTTGAGTTGTTTGAAAACAATTCTCTGGAAAGCCAACGACCTATACATACGAGTAGCTGCCTCATGTCTTTGATGCGAATGATCGACACCGACGGAATAATGAGAATGCAAGGTCGAGTAAGAGACATACCTAGCTTTCCCATTAACAAAAATCCTGCATCATTAGACGGAAAACATTTAGCAAGTTGTTAATTATTGAAACACTACCATGAAACAACCAAGCATGGAAGCAACAAGTTAGTGATGAATGAGATCCGTACAAAATATTGGATGCTTAAGCTTACGAATTCTTTGAATACGACGGAGGCTAAGGGCCGATTTCACCAACTCTGATTAAGATGTTAATCCTCGACTAGTCTAATTTAATCAGTACCTTGAGTTCCACAATCTTCTAAAGTATTATTAAATACAGCGTATCACCGTTTAACTTAACCGGTCAATTTTGACCGGTTAGTACAGTTAATCGGCGATTAAAGCTGATAAACACAACAGAACCTCAAGATCGACATTTGCACTGGAGCATTTTGAGCATGTTCGGAGCGAACGTGGATCATTGATATAATAATTTTTATCATATCTAAGCTTTTATTTTTATCGATATATTAATGACAGAAACTATGAGGAGATAATTCGTTTTTAAAAACAATGAATGTAAAATATATAAGTTAACGAAAAAAGAATTCAGTAGCATAAATTCATTTTATAGTGCTGAAAATGAATATTTAACCAATGCAACCTCACAGTGCGCATAATGAAGCTTCCTTCCTGTATGTTTTGCATATATACATCAGATATTTCTCATAATCTTTAATTGATCACTATTAGTGCTTTTATAATTTACATTATTGGTTTTCGAAATGAAATAGTAATATACATTTTTAACTTCACTTCAATATATTACATCTACGCAAAATTATTTCAGTTCTTGACAAAAAAGAATTCTGCTGGATGTCATTTGACTTGGTTGGTGTATAGAACTGAAGCCCTGCCGTTGTTAGCTTGTACCGTGCGCGCGTAAGAAACTTAAGCGTCCTTTTTGACTCGGCCAATCAGAATCGCTGTGTGCATAGAAAATCGGATTATTACGAACCGAGTATACGGTTAACTAATCGGGGATTCAAATTTCATCAAAGAACCAGCTGGAACGCATCGCAAGTTAACGCCGATAATGAGTGACCTACCTCCAGCAAGGGTGGCGTATTACCAGCGCCGCTTTACTTACACCGGTCTAGATTACTTCAATTCCATGTGGATACGAATAGGACGACTTCGCGAAAAAAGATGGAGTGTGCTATACTCGGACAATGGCACACATTTGAAAGGTGCATATAAAGAACTATGCAAAGCCTTGCAAGAACTAGATTTTGAGATTCAGAACGATTATGCTATTAGAAATGGAATAAAATGGCACTTTATTCCTTCATCTGCTCCCCATATGGGAGGTGCGTGAGAGAGACTAGTACACTCGGTTAAAAAAGTAGTAAGAGTCGGGCTGAAGGAACAACCACCGAAGTACGAGGTATTACACACTTCAAGGACAGAGATCGAATATAGCGTAAATTCGCGTCCTTTAACGCACGTCTTCCTATATCCACGAGAACAGGATGAATTAAGGCCAAACCTATTCCTTATCGGATCCTTCTCCGGAAGTGCTGTGTTCCAAAGTTATGATCAACACAGTAAGTTCCCGCGAAAACAATGGCAAAATGCCCAATACTTCGCAGATTCATTTTGAAGGCGTTGGCTCAAGGAATATATTCCAACATTACTGCCTAGAATGAAATGATCAACAGAAACAGAACCATTGAATGTAGGAGATGTAGTATTGATACTCGATTACCAAGCACCGAGAAATTCGTGGGAGAAAAGTTATAGTGAAGATATTCTTTGGGCCAGACAAGTGAGTACGCGTAGTTAAGGTGCGGACGGCAAAAAGCCGGTGGGAAGGATGTAACAAAGAGAGTTAAAATAGTCCCTCAAAATGAAAATACTAATTTGTACATTCTTGATTTGGAATATAATTGGAGAGGGTTCCAAGGATCAACTGTGAGATAAGACACTTATCGGAAAATTCCTGATACAGAAGTGTGCAGAACACGACTACAAATAATGGTCGAAAAATAGCGTTAATATATGTATAAATAACCAGAATCGTGTGTGCATCTTTGATCATTTGGATACTTTTCCAGTTCTCTTTCTCCTTCTTTGGTTTTCTCTACCTTTCAGTTGCCTTGTGACCCTGGGATCGAGCGTGTACGAGAGAATTTCCCATGCCAAGGTTTCTCTTTCCACGAATCCAGTTCAAGCCAAACAAAGAAAGTGAACCTGGGGAAAAGCAGGTGGAGGTCGAGAGGCCAAACTGTTGGCACTCACGCCTTAAAACTCAATGTGACGTACTTTTCGTAATTGAAAAGAAAGATCGTAGGAATCGTTTCGGGATACTCTCAATAGTTCCAAGTTTTTAAACACCATCGGCGTTATGTAAACGTGCTGTTCAATTATTTCGACTATGGGTGTTCAATTTCAAACTAGATTACAATAAACATTATGAGTGCTGAAAATAGGAAGTATTATTTATTTCGTAGAATTGACCCTCGGAATCTTCCATTCCACTTTCGAACACTGAGAAATGTAGGTATAGCCAAGTAACTAAAAATCTAGCTATTAGCTGTTTTATTGGTAATTTTGTTCTGAAATTCGTTTTAAAACGATTTAATTGCTAATTTTTGAATAATTGATTTTATTATAAATAAGTAATGGAATGCAAATTTTTTCGTAGGAAGTAAAAGCGCTTTGTCATATTTCTACTACCTTTTTACAAATCCACG
Organism: Andricus curvator; assembly: GCA_932195095.1. Classification (NCBI taxonomy): domain Eukaryota; kingdom Metazoa; phylum Arthropoda; class Insecta; order Hymenoptera; family Cynipidae; genus Andricus; species Andricus curvator. The sequence goes on from CAKNYM010048243.1 coordinate 74,353, forward strand.
AAAAACAGTTTTTGAGGCTTGAAACAAAATAAAGAATTCTTCCGTTATTAACAAAATGATAAACAGTCTCTCGCTTTAGGCATTTGAAACGAAATAAATACATCGTTTTTACCAAATCTACCACAAAATACTTTAAATAGGCCAGCGAATAGGCATCCACATCCTATTGGAACCAAATTTTGTAGGATTTCATCAATTGCTCCTGAGTTTTTTTGGTGATACTTTGAAGGTGCTTGCAATTTTTTTACTTTTTTAGGGTTTCGTAGGAAGCCCTAAAAATTTCGTGCCAGGGATTCGGAAATTAAGGAGTGAGAAGATTTCTATCCTCAAACAATTTGGTTATTCATATCCCTATACTGGAAGCTTTTCTTTTAGTCCGATTTTTTCAGGGATGACACAAATTGAAAAGCTTCCCATGTAGATTTAAGATAAAAAATAAAATTTAATGCTATAGATTTCTTTTCTTGATATCAGTGATTACAAAAAAAGTAGAAAGAGAAAAATTTGGTTATTTAGACCCCTATGATGGGAGCTTTTCTTTTAGCCGGATTTTCATCGAGGTTGGCTCAAATTGAAGCTCTTGGCATATAGAATTGAAACAAGAAACATAGTTCATCGGGCTTCGAGCCGGCGATCAGGGGTTCGATTTCACAGGCCAGAGACAATTTTTACTGACGCTCACTCGTTACTCTTCCAACACTCGACAGACGCCCTTCCTCTTCCTTCCCCTGTGTAGCTTTCCCCGTCATAATGCATAACAAGTTTATTTAAGTACTATTTATGAAATTGTTGTCATTTCGTCGAATTTTGTATAACTTTGAAAAGATATGCTCTGCTGTCAAAAAGTATTCTGCAGCGTTCCTCTCCCCTGTCTAAATATCCATGCAACTGCGAGCATTTCCAAAAGTCACAGGCCCTTATGGACAAGCCTTACAAGACAATAATAATAAGAATACCGATCTCAATACATGTGCTTTAAATGCGGTAACTGCACTTTAAATGTAAGGCTCAGGGGTTTAGAACCCTACACTAACGTAGTGACTCTATAGCGCGTATGCACACTTTGTGGTGCCAGAATCACCCATAGCTTCAGCACTTGTCGCATCTTTCTTCACGAAATCAAGCTGCCTACCTCTCGAAAACTGGATATGTATGCATAGCGCTTCTCCAACCATTGTATGAAGAAGCTGCAGACCAAGAGGAAGAAGCGACATTCAGACCAACCGCGAAAAACAGGCACCTCCTGAGAGATGAACGCGATTTCAGGACAAGGAGGAACATTAACATCCAGGTTCCTTCTGAGCCCTAAGATCTGGCTGAAAAGGATGCCTCCCCTCGTGAGGATATCTCGGAGGAGTCTGACCTCTGGACCATCCATTGTTCAGTTTATGGTGCGGCGAGAGCTTTGGCTGATTCAAATCGAACGCCCAAACCGATGAAGGATCAAAAAATCAAAAGACGCATCAACTGAACAAGAAGATTGGATGGGCAAGATAGAATGCGCCCCGTGTTCAGTGTGTGATTGACTATATAACTTCTGGTGGGCCTTTCACGGAAAGTGTTCGAAAATTCGCCCGAAAACTGAGGATCTACCATCACTGAACGAGTCAAAGCTGCTGACAATCAAGCAGCAAGTTGCTGACAAAATACATGTGTTATCTGATGCAAGAAAGAGAATACAGAAGAAGGAGGGATGGGTCGGAGAGAATCAACAGTTTGTCGCTGACCAATCCTGACGAGGTAGAGACTTTTTAGAGAGAGGTATACAAGATCCCGAAAACACTGGAATTGGAAGAAAAAAAAACAATATGATCCGATTCAAGGAGCATTGCGACAACCTCATTACATCTGAGGAGGAATGTCCACCAATCAATTCCGGAGAGGTGAAAAAAGCACTTACGGGCACAGAGAACATTTCCGCTGCAGGACCAGATTGTACCAGGAACTTCTGGTGGAAGAAGTTTACTTCTCCGAACCAACATCTGGCCCGCATTTTCACCTCATATTTAAAGTCAGAGACGCCCATCCCGCAGTGGCTGGTGTTAGGAAGAATTATGGGCCAATAAGTTGCCTGAACACACTGTATAAGATCTTCACAGCTATCATAAATAATAGGATTGTTCGGACAATCGGACCTGTGTGGCGAGAAATGTACGAACAAAGCGGCACAAAGAAAGGCGTAGCAGGATGTCAAGAGAACCTGCTCATCGATAGATGTGTCTGCAAAGACGCAGCATCCTACCAGCGCTGACTGTCGATGGCCTGTATTGACTAGCGGAAATCTTTCGATTCAATCTCCCGTAGACTTATCATCTGTCTGTTGGAAAGCTTGAAGGTTCATCCACACATAGTAAGATACATGGAGAGATTGATGCCCATGAGCTCTCCTCTTTTGCATTACATTTCTGCCACTATCTCTCACACTACGCAATTCTGCTGGGTACCTCTGTGGCGAAAATAATCATCGCCAGCATAAGGTCACTCATGTATTTTATATGGATCACCTGAAGATCTATGCTTCTAGTACAAAGTAGCTTCAGGGTGCTTCAAGTGGCATTGTGAGGTACACCGGAGAGATTGGTCTGTACTTTAGATTGGACAAGTGTGCCAAGATTCATCTAAAGCAAGGACGAATTACTGGCTCTCCTGAGGACCCTGAGCTCATGGATATGAACGTTAAAAGACACCTTGACGCTGGAGAGACCTATCTATACCTAGGCGTGTCTGAGATTCGCATTCAGGATGTAATATTAATGAAGAAGGCTCTCTGAAACAGATACAAGCTTCTTCTTCGACAGATCATTAAATCTGTCGGCGTAAACAAGATGTCTGTGACTAACACACTTGCCGTACCAGTTCTACTCTGCTCGTTTGGGAAGGTTCGATGGGCGAAGCATGAGCTTGCGGCCCCCGACATCGCCATGCGTAAGACTTTTAATTCTTAATCTAAATTTTAGATTCTAAATTTCCAATGCCTTTATAACCGCATTATCCTGGGAAAAGCTCACATCGTCGCAAATGGAAGGGATCCTCTCCTAAAAATGGTCAGGAATCCCGAGATGATTGGCAAAGGAGCGTTCCTTTACAAAGCCGCGGAGCAGGCGCCCAAAACCCTTGACCTGCATCTTAACGTCGAAAGTGAGGAAAGTGCATTACTCTATCTAAATGGAGTAATGCAATCGACAAGAACATGCACAGAGAGTTTCATTTTCGCGCACCAGGATGGTGTCATTTCCACCTTAGTATACCGAAGCCGCATTTTACGTCAAGAAGTAACCACCCATCCAATCCCTCTTGCTCTTAAGGCCTGATAACTAATACTATACCCTGATACTGCTCCACCAAACCCTCCTAGGAAAATAGAGTCAATTATCGAAAATGAGAAGTGCCGAATATACTGGAAATGCATATTCTCGACAATTGTTTCTGTCACGCACTTGGGTTCAGACAGTTATCCTTGAATTCGAGAAACGAACCATGTTCGTTATCGAATTGTTGGAACCTACCGACAAGAACATTACAGCAAAGGCGGATGAAAAGAAAGAGAGGTACCGTATATGGGAGTTGCGACAGCTATACCCAGAAAATTCTGTTAAGCTATTCGTCCTGATCATCGGTGCTCTTGGAGGTGCCAAGCATTCACTTGTAGCACTGTAGAGTGCTACCTCTGTGCAATCCACAGACTCCACATTCTTTTTCGCTCAGCAGGACTCCCGTCCAACCTTGAGACGCCCAGTCCCAAGTATCGCTCGTTCCCTTCCATCCCAACAGCCTCCCTTAGGGCAGATGCTAGCTTCGTCCTACCTCCTGCTTTATCTACCACGGTTCGATAAGAACCACTTCGGAGTGCGCACGCCTCAGGTTCTATTTCTTCTGCATTAGTTTTGTTGCAGATTTCTTCTTGTTTTCGTGGTTCCTCGTAGTTGATAGCCCTGCCCCATGACCACAACACCTGAGTGCCCTTGTTGGCCGCTTGAGATATTCTACGTGTTCCAATACGTTAGGTTTTTCCCCTAGACGCGGAAATTTCCCAAGAAAATCAGCTTTTTCGGATATGAAATTACACATGGCATTGAAATCGGCTGGAAACAGTTCAGACACGACATACTTATCTATTTTGGTGCGCTGAATACTATTCTGACACTATTTTTCTCCAACACGTCAGGGGTTTCCCCCTAGAGGCGAAAAATTTCCTAGAAAATCAGCTTTGTAGGATACGAAATTACCCCTGGTATTGACATCGCCTCGAAATAGGTCACTCATGGTATCTTTATGTATCTTGGAGTGCTAAATACAAACCTAACATTAGTTTTCCCCCAGCACGTAAGTTTTATTTCACAATGCTTTCTACAAAATTACAATCAACACTAATCTATGATGTATACACCATCTTTGTCTATTATTATAGACAAAGCTGGTGCATATATCATAGATCAGATTGTAATTTTATAGAAAGCATTGCGAAATAAGACTAAGAAAACGATGGCCAACCCAATAATATAATTAGTAAACATTATGAAAAAGTTAATAATTTTTTGAGAAAAAAGATTTGTTCAGATCAAAAATAATGAAATTCGAGAAAGTGAGTTTTTTACTGGAATAGGGCATATAGAAACAACGAATCTTTCAAATCATATTTTCTTGAACCTATTTTAAAGCGCACTTTGCTGTTTTGGAGAATTGATACTCAGCTAGTAATATTTCATTGTAAACAATGTTGAAAAAAGGACACACATTCACTCCAGTTGGCAGATTTCCCCCCCAAACCTCTCAGTGCCAAGCTAAATATCACCAGAGCCAAGCATCCTCCCATCTGACGATAAGTAAATGTTCCTCTTGCTGATAAAAAAAGAAACGAAATTAAGCAGCCTTACAGGAACCCGAAGATCCCTCAGCTCGTCAATCAATCTCCCAGGCAGAACCAAGTTAAATGCGTATCTTGATGTCCAGGGCGAGGACCAGCGCTAGTGTGTTTTTGTTTCCACCAAATCCCATCACATTGGGGAAAAAAATGTAATGAGCTAGATAATCCATCAAATTCCTCGATATTTAATATAATTAGTATTATCAGTATTAAATCACCTCCCAACATTCAGTAAAATTCTGGGGGGAGCTCGAGCCGCCAATTTCCAACATTTTACATAAAAACAACTGCTTCTAGCGCAAAAATAGTTCTATACTAAAATATTCAGAATCTTCTTCTGCATAAAAAAGTTAAATTAAATATTGCCATAAAATTAGCGGTTTGCTGGAAAACTGAACGGATTGAACATTTTTGAAAGATTTTTCTTTTTGCATTTGTGAGCAATTGACTGAGTAAAAACGGGTGCAAATTATTGTTCGAGGTATGGCTGCAGGTGATCTATCTAGTTTTATTAACCATTTAGATCGAAGTATATTACTCACTCAGTACTGCGAATCATTTTGACCATTTTCAACACTTAATTTGAAGAAGCTAATTTTATTTCTAACAATAGAGGCTTTCTCAGGTACTTTCCTCATATCTTAACAACGCATCTGCAAATATTAAAACTCCTAAGCAATTTTGCTTATTAAAAACGATCTTTTTCTAGACAGTAAAAAAGCCGTCCTACCTACCCAAAGCCAAATACGATGAATGGAGGACAATCAGGGGTATTGCCAATACCCTTCTAGTGAACGACACTATCCAATAACAATTCATTTATTAAAATTATGCATGGGGATTTAAAATAGATAGTTGTACGTGGATAAATATTCTATTATCCGTTTAAGATGTATTTCAATGTCTATTCAGCATAGAATTAGTGAATAACAACTGAATAACACTTTTTATTTCCACCTACAGCAGGACATTTCGACAGTGTAAAAATGAGTGATGTCCTTAATTTGAAAGTCTTATACAACTTATAAGAGAATGTAATATATTTGTAATATTCTTATCGTACCTTCAAAACCATGTACGGTCATATCCATGTTCTTATGTTTACTTTGTTCCTAGGAAATCGTTTTCTATGATGTAAATTCGCGACGAGACGTTGGAGTACTCAGGAGACTGGTCTCCAACAGGAACTGACTGACTTTACTGAACTGTGGGGTTGACGGGCCTTCAAGGAGAAGGTACGGAACTTCCGACGAGAAGTTGAAGGACGAACAGCACCGTGGTTCAACCCAAGTGAGTACTAACTCTAAAACTGACATGACCCAAAAGGCGCATCCTTTTATATCCGGGTGAGCGATGATCAGTACCACCCTCATCCACGTGTTGTTCTAGAGTTTTCGACCCCCCCCCCCTGTGAGGAAGAAAAGTTCATGTCTTCTGGACACGTGCAATTAATAATAAGTACCCCGTCGTAAGGTTCATCGTTCTCTATGTACAATTCTAGAGGCTGCATCCCACTGGGAGGAAAAGGTCAGGTCGGCATCTAGGGGGTGGTTCCTCCATTCAGTGAAAGTTCCTTGTCCCCTAACCAATACTTTGCGCACGCGATATAAGGCTCGAAATTGAGGCGCAATATTATTTTTATGTAAATTCATTCAGTGCGTTGTTATTAATTTTTGATCTATAAAAACTATAGCTGAATACAATAAATTTTCCTATATTGTTAAGTTTAAATGTTATTTATATTAAATATTAAATATATTTCCTATATGATTAATATGTTGAAGTTAGATTATTGTTATCAATTCTTGAATAGTAAAGCTATCTTTGTCTTGATTTCATTTAAGCTAAAGACATTATCAGAATGATAAAAGAATTCATTGTTGCTATTAAATGTGGATATCTCATTCATTTTTTTCATAAGATTTATTTCTTTTGATGTTGTACCAATTTTTTGAAATGTGAAATCTACCATAACATTTTTCGCAACTATTGGCCCATGGATATAATTTTTCACGACTTCTATCTGCAGTGTCATCTTGTTCTTTTTGTTTGTCTTCCATAATTCGTATTTTTGATTTAACATATCGAGGATTTTCCTTGCTACATTTCTTTTCGCTCCTGTTTTTGAATCTACATAGTCTCCTGTTGTTAAGAATAAATTTTCATTTTTTTCTAACTGTGCAAGCTGCTCTGAATAGTCCAATATTTTCTTGAATATGAAATTCTGGTTGTATGTATACCATTAAGCCATTTCCCTTTCAGGGTAGGAGTAACACTACCCGATTCGGGTAGTGTTTCTAGGTGGATAGTTTTCTTGCAGTTATAAATAACTAAAAATTTGGGCTCACCACACCCATAATATGCCAACAGCACACAGTATTCTCGAATGGTCACCCATCCAAGTACTAACCGCGCCCAACGCTGCTTAACTTCAGTGATCTGACGAGAACTGGTTTTTTCAGCGTGGCATGGCCGTTGGCTATATATTGGTTGATTCGATATAATATAATTGGGTTTTGAAAAATCGTATTGGATACTTGGATTTTCCAATTGTGCAATTGCGCATACTACTTATACATTTGAGTTTGCTTCATTGATTGAAGACATTTCGTATTTTGATTTGAAAATTTTGATTTCCTTAACGGTGTTCAAGCTGTAATTCGTAACCTTGACGTATTATATGTATATTTATAATAAATGTTGAAACACAGCTGAAGCAAGTATAGGCTCTTCTTTTGTTATATAATATTTCTTTTTTACAAACATTACATCTGGTTTTTTTTACACCCGATTTAATATTCCTATTGAGTGCCAGGTATTTCGTCTGTTATAAATTATTTTAAATGTTTCTGGTAATAAATTGTAGCAAAACTCACAAATTCTACCTAGAATATTTCACTTTGAGGTTGAAACTCGTTATGTAAATTTATTATTATTTAACTTGGTTTGAAGGAAGACAATGATTTGTCATTGGGTTTTTCTTGGAAGATTTAATTTGGAAAGAAGATGGTTACTTTTGTTTATTTTGAGTTTCTGAAGGTTCAGACTGTATTTTTAAGGTATTATTATTAATGTAATATTTGTGAGGAATGAAATTATATTTATATACATATAGGATGTCAAGATATGATCCATCTGCTTGGTTATTATAATTTTGGAGTGTTATTTAATTTTTATGGAATTTAGGGAAGGTGTTTCTGGGGTTAAAGAGGGAGAAAAAAAAATTCTATGTGTTTGGAGAATTTTGTTTCAAATTTGAATATATTAATGGCACAACTGGCGAATCCAGGTCCAGATGGACTTTTCATTATAAATGAAAGGTTATATAAAATTCATAATGGATTTTTTGTAGAGGTAAGAATATAATTTTTTACACATAATTGGAAATTTTACTTATGTGTTATGTTTTAATAATCATTATTTTTATTTTCAGATTTTTCGTGAATAATCGGAGAATTTAATCAATGTGAAGAACATATATAAAAATTTGAATTTATGTTTTAAATGTGAAATATTATTATAAAATATTATGAATAATTTATGTTATTATATAATATTTAAAAATTGTTCGTTTAATATGTATAATTAGAATGAGTATTGTGTTTTATGTGTTTATAAAAAAAAAATTGTATTTTATTGTGAAAATGATAATTGCATTTTAATATTCTTTATTTATATTTTTAGATAGTATAATTTTTTTTATATTTGTAATTAATTTTATTTTAATGAATATTATATTATATGGTATTCGGGATTTTATATATAGTATTTTTCTTCGATTAATTTTATAATAAGTAATATAAGATTATATTTCTTAAATTTTATATTAAATAGTAAAAGGTTGTATTTAAGTTTCGATTAAATAGTTTTATCATAAGTGTGATTATAATTTACTTTAGGCTGAAACTTCTTCAATGATTGTGGGCATTTCGTATATTCTTATATTAGGTGTTCTACCTATCATACTCTCTTCATTTAATGTTTCTCGATTTAAGATTTTTGAATCCAATTCTGTTTCTGATTGTTGTATTCTTTTTTTTTATTATTTTAATATAAATAAAAATTGTATCAATTATGATAATTGAAGTTGTTAATAGCGTTAGGAAGATAAATGTAAAAATGTGGGTGCTACGTTGTTGATGTTTTAAAATTATTTTCCATTTGCTTTACGAATTCTAATCGTTCCTGAAGACTAGATATTAAAATCTCGTGTCCGCTTGTAATCCATTTAGCAAATAAATTATGATCGAATTTGTTAATTTGTTTTAATATATTTTGAAAATTTAAATGATTAATATGTATATATATATATATATATATATATATATATATATATATATATGGAATTTAAAATGTCACTATTATATGTCTGGGGACGTGGAAATGATTCTGGAATGATTTCACTTTATTCTTGTAGTGTACAAGTTGGTTTTAATTGTAATATTACGGAATTTGTGATTTTAATTTCTGATTGGTTTTTAAATCGGAATTGGTAATTGATCGTTTTAACAAATTGCATTGAATATAGCCACATGTTTGGTTGAGTTAATGGAGTCCAAATAGGATTCTTCCAAGAAATGATGTAGAATTCACATGTGTTTATTGATTTTAATGTTAAAAGTTATGTTTCACAAATTTGATTTTCCTTTACTTTAAGAATAGGAAAGTCAGGTTTACAGAGAAATCCAAAGTAATATAATGAACATGTTCCTAGCCATTCTTTATTAAATGTAAAATATGTTTAATTATTTTCCGATATTCCAAGATAAGTTGCAGTGGGTTTAATATAAATTGATGATTTTTGATTGGCTGTTAATTGTATTGGGCGGATTTTATAAAAATTGAAATTTTCTTTTGAAAAAATTGGTGCTTGTAAAAGAAAAATTAATTAATTTTCAATTTTATAAATATGAGTTTGTGAATCTTTGTGCAGTTCACTGAATTTTAAGTAATGTGGGAAATAGGTAGTTAATTGATTTGGTTTTATATCCAAAAACATATTAGCGTAATTTTCGAGTGGAATTAATGTAGGTGACCATTTATTATTTAGCCCAAGGGTTAAATTCAAATATATTTCTCGTAATGTTGCTATATAGTCTTTGGTGAATTCGTATAATAAAACTAGCCAGTTTGATACGTGCATTTTGTAATTGTCTAAAGTATTGGGTGGATTTACTTGTGACCATCTTTTCCAAGTGAAAATTGTTTTGTTTAAATTGTCAAATTGTTCATTTATCTTTCCAAAAGGTGATTTTATTAAATCAGTGTTTTTATTGATCCATGTATAAGATTGTGATTCTACCTTCAAATGATTAAAAAGAATATTTTGAATATTTAAGTGAACTAGATCTTCTTCTTCTGGTAAATGCGTTATGTTTCCTAAAAATGTATTAGTAAATTTGTTTATTTTATGGATAAAATTTTGCAGTATTTACATTCTCATTCTAATGAGAAGGTATTAGTTTTATGTCAAATTTGACTTTGTCGGTTTTCATCAAATCTCCACGTTTTAAGACCTTCTGAGTCAGAAAAAACGATTTTTACGAAGGTGTCTGTCTGTCTGTCCGTCTGTAGTATCATGTAGGCACGATAACTTTCGAAAGATTAATCAGATTGGATTGTGCTTTGGCACACTTTTTATGGCCTACAAAGAAAGAACGAGTTCGTTATCCAGCTATTTTGGATGAAAATTCAAAAAGTGAGCACATTTGGAAAATTTTTGAGACCACTTTTTTTAAAGATTTGAAAATTCTATGTAAGGTTATTAGTAGTACGCAAAAAGACAAACAAAATGTCGCAGTGACTTTTTCTGATAAAAAAAAATACCGGAGCTATAGCATTTTCAAAATTCCCAAGAACAAACGAAAATGAACATTTTAAGCCGAAAGACGCATGATATTGTATTGTATTTTATTACTCTCCCTTTTACGGGTTTGAGGGCTCCGTTCCCTTTACATCTTTTACAATTTCACTTAACCACTATACCTTATGCTTATCTTAATCTATAATCGCTTTGCCTTTTTATTATTTACAAGATCTTAACCATTATCTTACTAGCTAATTACTATTATCTAGCAAATGCGCGAGACCTTCCAGGGCTTCCTTTTCCTCTTACCATTACTCTTCAAGCTTTTAAAAGACACGCAACACTAATTTTCCATATCCATATTTGGATTTTGATTTTCTCCCCTCCCATGCATTCTCTCTTCCCTTCTCTCTTCCAAGCTCTTAACCCACTTTTCCCCTTGTCCACAACCGCTCAGTATCCACCTAACTTTATCTACCACGCTTTTTCCCCCTTCATCTTCCCCTGTACATCTCTCCAACACGTGCTCCCAAGATTCCCTTTCATACCCACATACCCTACACACTTTCATTTCTTCACTCATCCAATATTTACACTCATTCATACCTTCTCCCATTCTGAAACGTATCATTCTGGACCACCTGCACTTCTTTTTAAATTTCCCTAGATATTCTGGGACCCCTTCCATCTTGATGAAACTATACCATTTATTATATTTCGACTCCATAATCTTTTCCCACCTTTCCTCTTACTGCTTCTTACTCATTTCCCCCTCTACTACCTGCCACTCCCTCCCATCGTCACACATTCTCCATTCTCTTCTAACTTTCCATCTCTCCTCCTCCCACATTGAAAGTCCCGTGTTTCCTCTCCTCTCTCTATCTAATATTTCCTGCAGGCATGCTTGTGCAACTTTGCTTCCCTTACCACTTTTAAGTTTCTCTTCAAACTTCCATACCCTTTTCCTCTGCCTTATCATCGATTTCTCTCTTCCTGTTTCTTCTATCAACATATAACCTGGACAGTTCCAGCTCACTCCCATAACCCATCTCAGAAATCTCTCTTGCATGTTTTCTACTTTTTTTTTACTCCTACATACATACATTGATTAGCAGTTCGAACTCGAAAGTTCATTGCCTCACTACCCGATTCGGGTAGTGATTCTAGGTGGATATTTACTACCAATGTGGGCTCACCACACCCACGACGGGCCAACAGCACGCAGTATTCCTGAACGGTCACCCATCCAAGTACTAACCGCGCCCAACAATGCTTAACTTCAGTGATCTTAGGAGAACTGGTGTTTTCAGCGTGTACTCCTTCCATCCTCAAATCTCCACTCCATAACACATCACAGACCATGCCAGTAAATCAAACAGCCATACTCTGATCTTCCAGTCCTCTTTGAATCTTCGTTTTCCAATCCCCCACACTTGACCCATCACCTTACTCGCACTTTCCATCCTTTTTTTCACTTGGAGCTCACTTCCACCTCCCGCTTCGAACCAGAATCCTAAATTATAAAATTCTTCTACCATTTCCACCATTTCCCCATTTATCTTCCATCCATACTTTACTTCATTCTTTCTCTTCCTGAAACATACTATCTTTGTCTTCGTCACATTTATTGTCAAGTCTTTCTCTCTCACGTACTCTTCGAATCCTTTCATTAGCAAGTTCATTCCACTTTCATTATCTGCCAGAAGCACCACATCGTCCGCGTACGCTAACGAGTATATTCTCTTATTTCCTAGAACTATACCCCCTTTACCTTTCCTTTCCATTTTCTCTTCTAGGTCTGCTAACAATATACTAAACAACAACGGGCTTAGCGGGCACCCTTGCCTAAGACCCTTCCCTGTCCAGAACTCCTCTCCTTTCTGTTCCCCGATCCTCACCCTTGTCTTTGTCTCCGCAAAGACCTCTTTGATCCTCTCAATCAGCTCTTCGTCCACCTCCCTTTCTTTCATTGCCTTCCACAAAACTTTCCTATTCACCGAGTCGAAAGCTGCTTTAAAATCTACAAAGAGTGCGACCAGTTTTCCTTTTTTCTGTCCCAGGTTCCTGTTGACTAAATAATTTAGTACGAAAATGTTATCCACTGTCCCCATCCCCTTCCTGAATCCTGTTTGATTGTGTGGAATACTTCCTTTTTCATCCACCTGTTCTTCTAATCTCTTCCTAAGCACCTCCGCGCAAATCTTATACGTTACTGGCATGAGAGTGATTCCTCTATAATCTTCCACTTTTTCCCCCCTCCTTTCTTTAATAAAGGAACTAGCAAACCTGTTCTCCACTCCTTCGGCCATCCTTCCCCTCTCCATACTCTATTACATACTTCCCAAATCTCTTCTCTAAGCCTCCTTCCGCCAAATTTCAACGCTTCATTCTCCATCCCATCCTCTCCTGTCGCCTTATTTCGTATTAACTACTAAATTGCTTGATTCACCTCCTCTCTGGTCAACTGATTCCCACCTTCTATTCCTCCCTCCTTGATCTTTCTACCATCCCCCCTCACCTTGCTATCCACCCCTCCTAGCAATTTCTTGAAATATGCCGTCCATTCATCCATACTTATCTCTTCATTGATTCCTTTCCATTCACTCCTTTCTCTATTGATCACCTCCCATTCCCTTCCTTCCTTTATTGCTTTTTCTACCTTCTTCATGTACCTCGCCGTCTCTTCCTGTCTTTTTACATCCAATAATTTCTCGAGTTCCCTTTTTCTCTTATTATACTCCTTTTTGCCTATCTCTCCTCTTCTCCACTTCTTTAACGTTAACTTTATACGCTCTTCACTCTCTACACATTCCACATCCCACCACCCTCTCTTCTCCCCTCTTTCTTCCTCAGTTGGCCTAATTTCTTCCACTATCTTCTCTACCCTTCCCCTCATTTTACACAAAATCTCATCCACGCCTCCTCCATCTTCAATCAACCCATTCTCTTCTTCCATTCTTTCCGTATATTCTCTTAGCTTATCAGCTCCCCATTTACCCATCTTTGCTTTTTTCCTTGTCGCTCCCTCTTTCTTCCTTCCTTTTCTTCCCCTATTCCCGCATTTCAACGTTGCAATGACCGGGAAGTGAAAAAACACACGATATGAAAAAAATCAAGAGGAGAAAAACGTTGCTTTTTGAACACCCTATAATATTTTCATAACAAATTTTTGAATTTTTTGAAAAATCAAAAATTCCAATTTTGATCGCACAAAAAAATAATGAAAAATTTCATTTTGCTGTCAAACTATGCAAGATACGACAAAAGATGATTCCATCAAAATTGTGCACCTAAAAAAGATCTACAAATTTGTTATTATTCACTTTTTGATATGACGCGTAGTTTTTGTTTTATTCGTAAAAAACGGCATTGAAAATAGAAAAATTAAATTTTTAGACGAATAACACGAGCTACGAAAAAAATGACAGAAACAAAATTTGTTCATCCAAAGAAGAGGTACAAATTTTTCCTCGCTCGGTGCACAGAACCGAGCGTGGAACGCAAGGTTCAAATTATTTTCAAATCAAATCTCGAGCGCGAAGCGCGAGTGTCTGGATGAGAATGTGTTCCTTAAGGTTGATAGAACCTTGAGTAAATAAAGGTCCTTTTCAGTCTGAAATAAAATCAAATTTAACAATTACTTAATATGTGGAGGTTTTGATAATTTTATAATATTTGCAAATAAACTTTTTCTTTTCATCGAAGTCGAACATGAAGTTCAAAAATCTAGAGGAACCGAGCGTAAAGCGCGATGTAAATACGCCCGAGCGCGTAGCACGAGATGAATACATAATCGAGCGCGAAGCGCGAGATCCAACAGTCGCGTTCCGTAGGCGCGCTCAAACTTGCGAGCCGCGCGCGAAGCGCGCAATGAGAATGTGCCCGCGAAGCGTGCAGATTTTTTGTTGTTGTGATTGCATTCTTATGTTATGTTGTCCTCTAATACAATAATTTGTTTTTTGGTAATTCTTTGCAGAAAGGAAGAATTTAATTAAAAAGGGATTTAAAATTTTTATCAATTAATATTTTTTTTTTCTATAATGAAGTACGTAATGATATTCCAGTTTTCGTTTGCTAGTCTTGCTGATGCCGTATATTCGTAGTATAATCCGGGAAGTTGTGAACATTTTTTCTTTATGACCTTTCGTTCTTGAAATGATTTTATTATTAATAAGAGAAAAATGAATATGCTGAAGGTTGAAAATGTTGGTGCCATATTGCTTCTGGACCTTGACCTAGAACAAAATATCAATAAGGTTAGTAATAGACTAATTCAGTTAAGCAAAGAACAATTTATTAGGGAAGATAATGTTATTCAGAGAGGAAAGGTACAATTTGGACCTTTCTTTTCATTTTGAGATTGGATATTGATTAATGGTTGGGTTGCTGGAATATTGAGTGGATTTATATTAATTGTAGGTAAATAGTCCGGGGAAATTAGACTTTTTTCCAGAAAAAAAAGGTAAAGTTTTTTTTTCTTCATGATCATATCCCTGACGGCATGAGAAATGAATACCAAAAAAGTTCCCCATTGGATCGGCGCCGCATACACCCCTAGCCTCGAAAAACATCCCTTAGACGGGTAGTAGCGCTGGTTTTTGTCTATTATATACGAAAGGGTGCGTCGGAGGACAAAAATGAATAGGGGTGAAAATATTTATAATAAAATTTGCAATAAAAAAGGTTCCATACACTTTTGCTGTACAGGCCATAGGTGATGCGTAATCAGCTCCA
>CAKNYM010048243.1:90156-116251 GCA_932195095.1 Andricus curvator
TGTATGCGGAGCCGATCCGATGGGGAACTTTTTTGGTATTCATTTCTCATGCCTTCAGGGACATGATTGTGAAGAAAAAAAAACTTTACCTTTTTTTTCTGGAAATCTACCTTTTTCGAGCTAATTTCCCCGGACTAAAAGCAAGGTTAAGTGGAGAGTTTGGTGGTGCTGGTAGAGTAGTGTTATTACTTTTTTGATATAGGTGCCAGGATCCTCTTCTAGGTGAAGCTTGAATTTCTTCCTCCCAATGAATAACTTCTCGGGTAAGAAGTTGAATCAATTTAGTAGCGGATTGATTTTGGGCAATCACTGAGTTGTTTGAAAGTCCTGTTATTTTATCAAAAACAGTCTTGCTTACTACTATGTATAATGGATCTGTGACTGTGTCATTTAGTTTTATAAATGTAAAGTGAGGTTCTAGCAGGTTATTTTATTTGCAAAGGTTTTGAAGATACAACAATGTGACTAAAAGATTCGTATGATTGAGTGTCATTGTAGTATTTGTTTGTCGTAAAACTGTAAGGAGTATTTTTGCTGCATCTTGTTGGATTTCATATTTATTTGATCCTGTAATAATTACTTTTGAATGTCCGGATGTTAAAATAAGTGTATAAACTTTTGTATTTTGGATGGTGATTTTTAACTCAGATATAAATTGGTGGAGGATAAGAGATTTTTATAGGAGTGTTGTATAAAAGAGTTATGTAACATGTACTTTCCACTATTTTTTATGAAAATTAAACGTAACTATGTAATTAGGTGACGCAGTGAGTTCAGAGAGTTGATCGTGGGGATATATATATATATATATATATATATATATGTTGATTTATGTTACCTGTTGAATTTTTATTCTCTTGGACACGTTCTGTTAGTGAGCTGATTTGATGATTTGATTCAGGTAGAGATTGATTGTATAAATCATTGGTATTTTCTAAATGTAATAGTAAATTAGTAACCGAATCCCATAATGCTCCTAATACATGTAAAGACGAACCAAACACGCTATGAAGAGCATATCCATGAATTATTACTTTATTATTTATCAATTTTGTTTATTATATGAAAGTATTGTTTGAATTGAGTTTATTTCATATGTGAAAGAGAAATATTTACGATAATTATTCAATTGATTCCGCTTATAATAGTCTAAATCTACGTATATATTATTCTGAATGGTAATATTTATTTAATTAGTTTATTGTATGAAAGTTTAAATTTAATTAATTTGTCATTGTTTGAGTAAAATATTTATATTTATTATAATTTTATTTAAAATAGTAATGTTTAGTCAATTGTTTTAATATGTGACAGTCTAAGTCTACTCACATTAACTATTTTGGAGGACTTTTTTATTTTAATTCTCACGTTTCCTTTGCTTAGAATTTCCAGTACTTCATGTGGTCCTGTGTATTGATCTGCTAGTTTATTAGGCTTTGTGCCTTTTAGTAGAAAGACACTATCTCCGACCTTGAAATCTGGTGGGTTAATTTTTTGGTTGTAATAAGATTTAGATTTTTCTTTTGCACCTATAAGGTTTTTCCTTGCGACTGATTGTATATCATGAAGTTTGGTAATTAAATTTGTTAAATAATCACCGTATGTTACCAACTTCTCGTGTGGAAGGGGTACCCTCATGAACACTTGTATTGTATGAGAAGGTGGCTAATTCGAGCCAATCGTCCCATTCAGTATTTTTATTAACAAATTGTTTGAGGTATTCTGCTAGAACACGATGGGATCTTTCTCAAGAGCCATTTGATTGAGGATGAAAAGCTGTTGTCTTAAATTGTCTGATACGAAAACGTTTCGCTAAAGGTCTCATTAGGTTGCTCAAGAAGTTTGTTCCTTGATCAGTTAAAACTCCTTTCGGTGATCCAAAAATACAGATAAATTTCTTAACAAATGCATCTGCTATCGTACTAGCTTGTTTATTGGGCAAAAGTATAGCTAAAGAGTATTTTGATAGATTATCTTGTATAGTTAAAATACATTCATTACCTGCTGTTGTTTTTGGCAATGGGCCAAACATGTCCATAGAAATTTTTTCGAAAGCAATACCTGGTGTATCTGTAATTACCATGGGATTTTTGGGTTTTACGCAGACTAATTTCTTTAGTTGGCATTGTGAACATCCTTGGATATATTTTTGGATATCTGATTTCATATTTTCCCAAAAATATCCATGTCTAATTCCATTGTATGTTTTCGTTACTCGTTTATGTCCACCTAAAGCTGAAGAATGTGCTTCTTCAATAAGGGATTGCTGTTGTTCTTTGTTTGCGTTTTGAATAATTCCTTTACAAATTATTATTTTTGTCCATGAATATGAAAATAAATCTTGTAATATGGATTGTATTTCTGTCCAATCAATGCGTAAAATTTTTGAGGTTTTTTCAATACTTATTGATTTTAGTTTTAATTTTTCTGCTAAATTTCTTAGTGAATAAATTGATTTTTTAATATTATCTAGTTTTTCTGACAGACTGCTACCTGAGTCCGTTTCAATAGGTAACACTATATGATAGAAATTTCCCTTTTTTATTGCTTTAGCTTCACCTATAACTAGGTGTTTGAATTCATGAAGTTCATTTCTTTTTTCCAAACTTTTGGATCCATTATCCTTAGGTAATCCTATTATTGATGTAAAATACATGCGTAATTATCTTTCCGCATTCTCAGTTGATCTCTACATTCATCTATCTGTTGCGTATCTACTTGTTGCGTATTCGGTGTCTGTCGATCAATACTAGAGTTTCTTAAAGGGGGACGCTTTTGTTTTTGTCTGTTCGAGTTCGTTTGTCAGATATTAAATTTTCTTCTTCGTTTGAAAAAATGTCTTCTTCAGATTCGCTAAAAAATTCATAAATTTCATCATTATTTTTATTTTCTAGGGGGTTTTCTTCATTATATTCTTCTTCGCTTCATTCTTCGGAGGTACTGGAATTTGTATACAGGGTTCATGTATATTTTCTTTTGAAAATTCTGGATCTGAGTCTTTATTTTCAAATATTTCTTGATTTTTACTTTCTTTTAAAATATTAGACTTACTTTGATCTTTTCGAGGCCTTCCTCGTTTGTTCTTGATTTCTTGTTCTTGAACTTAAATTTTCTTGGGTCTTCCGCGTTTACTTTTCTCTGGGATTGGGATTTCTTTACCAGAATTCGGGATTTCTAAATTTTGTGAAATTAAGTGTGGCATTCCACGTTTATTTTTCTCATGATCTTTAATGATTTAGTGAATTTTCTTGGATTTCGTGATTTTCTTGAGTTTCTTGATTTTCTTGATTTCTTATAACTTACTTGAGTTTCTGGATTTCTTAATTTTTTAGAGTTATCTTGAGGTTCTGAATTTCTTAGAGTTTCTGAATTATTTTTATGATTTTCTTGAGTTTCTTCATTTCTTAGATTTCGCATTTTTCGCCTAGTTATTACTGCATTACGAAGTTAGGTTTGTTGGATTATTTGTTTCTAAATCTTCGTAATCAATTTTTTCATAGCATTAGAATTTTCTTCATATTCTTCATTTTCTTTTTCGTCTTCATCATCTTTTTCATTATCTTGAATTTTGGGTTTTTCATTTGAAAAATCCTTTTTTATAAAATTAACATAATTTTTAACTTCATCTTTTGTGGTAATTATGGGGTTTCTCGACAAGGCGTCAGCATTTACATTGGTCTTACCTGCTTTGTAAATCATTTCAAAATCGTATTCCGATAATTTTAATTTCCATCTGGTTACGCGTGAACATGGATCACTTGAATTCTTGAACCAGATTAAAAGTTTATGGTCGGTAATAATTTTAAATTTCCTGCCATATAAATCATGTCTGAAATGGGTAACACAAAACATGATTGCTAGAGCTTCTGTATTATATGCGTCATATTTAATTTCATGAACATTTAATGCTCTTGATACATAAGTGATTGGAAAACCCCTCTATAAATCGTCAATAATAACCGGCTACACCCAAAAATTCTTTTATAGTTTTAACATTTTTGGGGATGGGGAAATCTTTCACCGCGATAGTTTTCTTAGGATCTGGACGTACACCATCTTTGTCAATAATGTGTCCTAGCTAAATTACATCGGGTCTGAAAAATTCACATTTATCTGGCTGTAATTTTAAATTTGCTTTTCGTAGTCTGTCCATTAAGGTGTTAAATTTTTGTAGATCTTCTTCTACAGAGTTTGCATAGATAACTATATCATCTAGGTAGACAAATAATTCTGTTCCGATTAAACCAGATAGGGTGATATTCACAAGGCGTTGAAAATAGGCTGAAGCATTCTTCAACCCAAATGGCATTCGGTCAAATTCGTAATGACCATACGAGGTTGAGAAAGCTGTTTTATGTAAATCTTCTGGACTCATATTGATTTGATGAAATCCTGAAGCTAGGTCAATAACTGAGAAATATTGTGCGTTTCCTAGCTGATCTAAAATATCATGTATATTTGGAATTGGAAAAGAATCACTTACTGTTTTTTCATTCAATTTTCTGAAATCTAGGACCATTCGCCATTTTTTATTACCTTGAGAATCCTCCCTTTTGGGAACGATCCATACTGGAGTGTTATAGGGGGATTGAGACGATTTAATGATCTTATGTCTAAGTAAGTCTTTTGTTTGTCTGAGTAGTTCATCTTTATGAATGGGCGGGAGTCGATACTGACGCGTAAACACTGGTTGATCGTCGGTCGTTGGTACCTTATGTAGGAGAACATTTGTAGCGGTCAATTGTTCTCCCGGAACATGAAATCCATCTACATTATTTGTTATTAAATTTTCTACGTGTTTAAGTTCTTCTGCATTTAAGTGTTGAAGACGGAGTAGGTCCATAATTTCTTCTTTTTTTTCTTTATAAGAAGTATTGTAAATTCTCTCTCTTTGAATTGGAAAATCTTCTGAATTTGAAAAATCGTAAAACATGTGTTCCGGTGATGTAAAATTATTTAAATTTTCTAAATTGAATTGTTGCTCTTCAAGTTCTTGAAATTCTTCAAGAGTTACTTCTGGTATTAAAATTTCTACTTGTTCTGATTGGGTATTTGCTATTTTTACAAATGCCTTACCTTTATCGTTTGTTGCTGTGGCATTTCCTGAAAATATTCCGGATTTTACTAAAATTTGGGGAATATATCCTGTTTTTACTTCTGGATTTTTAATAATTAAATAAATATCTGAAATTTATCTTTCTGGCAAAGTTATTTTATTAGTTTATGAAAAATGGTATTTTTTATCATTAACTTCTAAACATCTTGCTGCATAATTTATATTAACGTTCTTGTCAATAAAAAATTCTGATCCTAGTACTCCGTCGTCATCTAATGGCACTTCTTGTGGTATGATATTAAAGGTTGTTAAATATTCGAAAATTTTTACTTTAATTTGACCTAATGTGTAGACAGAATGTTCATTGATTCCGGTTAATTTTAATATTTTAAGTCTATCTATGGGTGTTGATGGTTCAATCATATTTTATTTCAAATGATTTAAATCTGCGCCTGTATCAATCATCATACGAACGGGGTTTCTTAATCCTGGAGTATTAATTATTATTGACGGTATAATATTTCCTTTGATAAAATTACATTTTATAGTGACAGTTTCTAGGGGTTCAATTTTATTTGGGTCAGGTGCTTTTAATTTTGTGATGATGATGCCTGCCCATCGCACCTTGTCTGGGGAGGACTCGTTCGTTTTGCGATTGTTGAAATTGTTGAAATTTGTTTTTCACGTAATTTATTATTGTATTCTCGTTTTCTACAGTCTTTGATCATGTGTCCAGGTTTTTTACAGTAGTTACAAATTATATTTGTTGTATTCTGTATCGCATTCTGTTGAGTATTAGGGTATGACATGTTTGCAAAATTGTATCCTTGATGTTGTCTGTTATTTTGAGGAGGTGGCAAGCGATTGAATAGGGTGTTTGAGGGAGGCTGTATATACTGATTAAATCTCGCGAAGTTTCGGAAAGTAAACTCAGTGTGACCCCTCTTGTTACAGATTTGACAAACTACAATTTCCCCTTGTGTGTAGTTTATTTTTGTTGGATTATTTCCATTAATTTTATGATTTTTCTCTAGTTCATCTGGTTTTTGTCTATAAAGATTTCCTTTTCTTAAATCTGCAGCAGCATTTAGTTTTCTTTCAACTTCTATGGCATTGTTTGTGACGTCTTTAAATACATCTCCTTCCTTTACTCTTATTTCGAGTTCAGGTCTTAGTCCTCGTAGGAAGCATTGAATTGAGTCTTTTTCTAAATTTATTTTAAATGTCTCATCCAAAGCTCCCCCATTATTTAACCTATGTGCATCATAAATTTGATCGGCAATTTCTTTTATACGCGTGGCATATGATAGGACTGTTTCTTTTTCCCACATAAAAATACTACCTAGTTCTCCCTGTACCTGGTAGACTGTTTTTGAGGAAGAATAAATTTTCTTTAAACGATTTATTAATTCTCTACTCTATCAAAAGTCATCCCGTATACACTTTTCCTTACTTCCCCTATGCGTTTACTTCTTATCATATTTACTAAATTTTGTTCTATTACGGGTATAGTAGGGAGCATTTGTTTTCTTTCCTCACAACCCTCAATAAAAAGTGCAAGTGGGATATTTTTACCATCAAATATAGGTATTATCTCTAACGCGTCTCGAAGGGAAACTTATTGGTTATTCGGTATAGACATGTTTGGTTGGTTAATTGGATTTTCCGATTGGTTAAGAAAAGGGTTTGTACCATTGGCAGGAGTTGAATGGAAATTTATACCGGTGTCGCTATTAGGAGATTCATCCTTAGGAGATGGGAAATTGTCTTCGGTATTTAAGAGAGGTTGTTGGTCAATTTTATTTTAAGAATTTTTTGTAGGAATTAGTGTGGAGTTTACTGCTGAGAAGGTATTATTGATTTCGGATATTGATTTATTTAAATTGCTGGAACTAATTATTCCACTATCATTTAGTATTTGATAATTTTTTTAATAGTCTAAAGAAGGTGAATTCTTGATTGTAATATTTAGTTTTTTACTTCGTTGGTTTATGGGTGTTTGATTAAGGTCTTGAGTTTTATTTAATTCACTAGGGCTTGTGCCACCTAGGTTTGTATTTGTTAGAGCTTTTTCTATAATTTCTAGAGAAGAATTTGTCAATTTTCCTGCATTGCTTTCTTTAGGAGGACTATTTTTTTTTTAGTTTATTATAGATATTTTATGCATGAAGATTTCGTCTTGGGTACCGGAATTGTGTTTGAGTTATTGAACATTTAGAATTATTTTTAGTGGACACAGGCTATGGGAAATTTTATTATTATATCAATGATTTGGATTATTTCATCGATTTCTTTTATTATTTCCTCGATTTTAGGATTTAATTGATTTTTCCTGTTTGTTTGATTGAACGAGTTTATTATTGCTTCTATGATTATACTACTGTAACAATAGAGTTAAGAAAATCCTCACCTTCCAGTTTGACATGTTTCACGCAAACTGACACTACGGAGTTATTTTTCGTACTACCGAGGTCCCCCTATGCTCGTTGTACTCAGGAGAACCCCCTCTACCAGTCGGTATTGCCAAACTTGGTGAAAAAAATTAATACAGCCCAAAATGGCAACAGTAATCTTACTTTCTGGACAACTCTGGTACATCGAGAACCGATCTGAAACTCTTGAACCTCTTTATAGTCTTTTGAAAGAGGATACGTATACGTATGTATGGGGTTCAGAGCAAAAAGAGAAATTTAACTTAGTAAATGAGACACTGAACACTGCTACTACACTAGCTTTTTTTATGTTGACTAGCAAATGATTGGTAGTGCTGATGTCAGCTCTGTCGTGATTTGGAAAAACACCGTTAACTGCAAAAAATCGAAAAATGAGTTTTTCATATCGTTGGAATCGTGAAAGAAAATATACCTGATTATTAAAATACTTTTCTTAAATTGCTAATGACTTTAAAAATAATTATTGCATCATTTTTGGAAAATACAGTTAACTGCAGAGATTGGCGAGTTGTGATTTGAGAGAGGGCCGTAACTGTCCGGTAACTGCAGGCGTAAAACATAGACGGATGAATAGGACACAAAACAATTCCAGAAAACGCCGTAACGGGCAGTTACGGACTATAATAAAATATCGGACGGTTATCTCAAGCCGTCGTGATTTCGGAGAGGTCCGTATGTGTTTACGGCGTTCTCCGAAATTATCAAACCCTGAGAAAAAAATTTTTGTATTTCGAGAAACGCCGTAACTGCATTTATTATAAGATTGACTATGCAAAATTAGTATTGAAAGTCTAGAAAGTTTATAATTGATAACAGTATTACAGTAACAAGAAGTTAAATTGTTGAAGAAAGTAATAGGTAAAAAATAATGTTTTTAAACATTTTCAATGGTTTAATGTGGAAACAATTACTTTCAAATTTTCGAAGATAATCAATAAAATTGTTTTCACGCACATCAACGGTGCTTCTGATCAAATTACCTCTGTTGAGTAAATAGTACGAAGTGTGAACATGATCCTATTCCTAAATTAAATTGTATGTACAGTAACCGAAAGATGATCTAAGGCCACTGGCTTGGCTTCACGTATAAGGCGCGATTATTTGAACTCGAGATGTTTGTTTTCATAAGAAGCTTCGTGGAATCGTTAATCATAATACACTTATCGCTTTAAACAAGTAACGTTCACATGCTGATAAATTAAAAGTATTTCGGTATACATACGATTCCCTTGACGGCCTTTTTTTAAAAGAAAGCTTTTCACAGATATTTTATTCGTATTGAAAAAATTAAATATTCGATTCAACGTTAGTCATAAGTATTAGTTACAGCTCATTTATAGCAATAAAAAAATTAATGCAAGCACCTTTAGATTGAACTCCATCCAGGCGTACCGTCCCCGACGAATATGTAGCAGAAACTTTTAGCTGCAACACACTCAGGCCATTAAGGCATCGTCAAATGTCGACGTGCAGCCAAAGAATCTGATGTTGGCTAGGCCTAAGCTCGCAGATCAAGAATCTAATTCGTAACTGCCCAAATTGAATCCAAGACCGTTCAAATCCAAAAGAGAGCTTTAAGACAAAAAATCCTCCAACGCCAGCGTGGATTTGGGTCAGATTTATTTAAAACCGGCGAAAAGTAGTATCTTATAGTTGTTGACTATTTTTCGCGTTACATCGAAATCACATAATTGAGTAGATTATCCGAAAAATGATAATCAAAAGGATAACAGAACTATTTTCGATACACGGAATTTGCGTGAAACTATTATCGGGCAATCGTCCTCAATTTATAAAATGAATTGGAAAAGTTGGCAGATAAGTATTATTTCCGACAGATAACAAGCTTTCCTTACGTTATTAAATCGTATGGTGAGGCTGAAACGGCTGTAAAAACGGTAAAACTAGTTATAAGGAGTGATGATAAACAGCCCACAAAAGCTCTGTTATCCTATCGAATCACTCCGCTTGCAAACGGTTTTTCGCTCGCCGAAATGCGCATGAATAGAAAACTGCGAAAGGAAGTACCTACACTACCCAGCGAGCTAAAGAGAAAGGGAAGGTAGACGAAATATATAGTAAAAATCTAGCGTTAAAAAATAAATCAGCGAGCGATTACAATAAATGTCACAAAGTTGTAGATGTACCGGAATTGAAAAAGGAATACGGAGTATGGATTACAGATTTGAACATATATGGTAATGGTGTAGATAAACACCAGACACCGCGATCTTATATCGTTAACTCTGAGGTTGCCGAGTATAGAAGAAACAGATGGCCCTAATTATTACACCTCATTACGACAAACAATATATTAAGATAAATGAATCCGATATCCAAAATCCGAAACCCTCACCAGAAAGAACTGAAAGGACGGAACAATTTGTAAAAGTACCAGCGAAGTTAATTATAAAGCAAACAGTAAAAGAATCTGTACAGCAGGTTCCTCTATGTAAAATCACCTCTTTCTATTGAGGGACTCAAATTCTAAAAGAGGAGGATGTGTTGTTGGTATGTGAAATGTCCGTGAGGACCTGAGGACGCTGCTCTCCCTGTCTTGAACACTCCATGTCCTCATCGGCGCGAGCACGAGTATCCCTAATCGAACGTTGCATATTATCCATTGTGTTATAATATTATAATTGTATTATAGGCAATAATTTAACAGAATAATTTTACACTGCAAGAAAACTGTCAAAATATTATAATATCATTAATATTTAAAATATTACAGATTAAATTAATAGGATTGAGTACTGTTTTCTTCTCTCAACATTATTCGACGTACATTAAACGCGTTTTTGTTTGTTGAAAAAATGCATATTAATGCTCATTTTTTGCACAAAGCTGCCCCAATGTGTTCTAATCATCATGTCGAAAACCTGTGATGACTGCATATAAATGAGTTCAACAATCATGCGGAGACGTATTAAAATAAAGGTCTTATTTCGCTTTAGAGTATGATTTTTGGCCTCATTTTAATGCAGTCATTGCTGATTTTCGACATCATGATTGGAACACCTATGAGCAGATATGTGTAAAAACAGAATTAAAATGCATTTTTTTAAACAAAAACACAGTGTTTAATATACGTTGAATATTGTCGAGGGAAGAAGACAGACCTTAATATTATTAATTTAATCTATAAGCTTTTACGTGTTACTGATTTTCTAATAGTTTCGCGATTCTTTTGTAATGCATTGTATTGTATTCATATTATTTTATTGTATTTGTATTTACAATGTATCGTATATCTTTGTGAATTATTACTTTATAAATGTCTGTGCTCATGAATAAATTTTAACGTGCAGCAATAAGTATTTTAGAGGCGTCTTAAAATACAGGTACTAACCACGTTAAATATACTTTGAACAGTGCCGAAAGAAGAAAATAGCCCTACAGCGTTCCAGCAAATCGTCTACACTGCAATTATGAAAAAATATAGAAAATTTTAATTTCTAAATTACAGAAACTTTTTTTTGAAGAAACCTGAGAAACTCACGTGAATTTTCCATGTTTGCATATGTTTCTCCATGCTACTCAAATGGAAAACTTTAAGTGGTTGGGGAAAGGGGTAAATGTGAACCGATGTAACTGAAATTTGTAACGCATCATTTTTTTGGACTTTGCAATATTCCCGGACACTTATAACATTATATCAAGAGACCAAACACCTTTGTTACCTTAATAATAAAATTACCTCACAAACGCCTTGATAGTTGTTCTTCATCCCTGGAATGGAACTTGCACCAAGAAAACTTGAGAAACTCCCAGGTACTTTGCCATTATGTACAGTATTGTGTAGTGCGCCTTCTAAATTGGTTGGTTTAGGGCTTGAAGACCAAGTATTCAAATGATTAGTGGACGTAGATGCATTGTTATACGGTGCTGACACTCCAGACCTCAAGATATTCAACTTTTCCCTGCTGTTAGTGCTATTCAAAAGAAAAAATGATTTTTTAATATTGACTATCAGTCGCCACTTTTACCTTAGTAGTTTTTAAACATTTGAAATTAGGAAATAGAAACGATAAAGAAGCTTTTAACCTATTTAATGACACTTTATACCTAAGCAAATTAAAAAAGTCAAATTAAGGTTGTTTTCCCGCTGCCCTCGGCGTCAAAAATTTTCGCTTGTAATACGTGTTATGAAATCGGAAAAGTTCGAGTTATGCCGGGAGAACTCGTGATGGAGTCTGTAGTCAGAGCAGCATGACACATGACCAGATAACAATCGTGCGAGGCACGTTACCCTCACGTCATGCGAGGCACGCGGTGCGTGTAGGGTGGGGTGCATATGCGTCGCACTTTGTGAGAAGCACGTACGTGCGAGGCTTATGCGTCGCACAATGCGAGAGGCACGTATGTGCGAGGCATAAAATACCACGGGTAAAAACTAACGTAAAATTGTGCTGTCTCAAATGCGAACTTGTTAAAAAACATGGGGGGGGGGACTTTTGTGCTACTTGTCAACATTTGCAAAACTTGAGAAAATCTCACAATCAACGTTTTATTCCCTCCTGTTATTTCAGCCGCTAGATCAGGATCCGCAAAAAATCTTCTAGCGGTGTTACCACTGTTTGAGTTACCAGTCCCATGCCTTGGTTGATCTATGATCCAACCGGTTCTTTCTTTGAACTCCTTGCATATTCGGGTATGAGCAGTGTCCCTTTGTTGTTTTTCCTCATCTGTCACTGCACACCTTGTTTCGAAATCTAAACGACAACCTATGTGTATTATTCATTCAAAAGATCGCATCTTAGTAGTTAAAGGAGAAATACCGTATTCTAAGTTGCTGATAATCTCTTCTTTAAGCTTTACACGATCAAGTTTGTTCATTTCGCTTGGCATAGGAGTTTGCCTCTTGGGGGCAATTAATTGCCTCTTTAATTAATTGCCTCTTTAAGGCAAAAGTGGAGCAAGAATGAATTTGAAATGGATCCTGAAATTATTGAAATGAAGCTAATTCTTTTAGAACATCACAAAACCTTTCCAGTGATATCATTTGAAGGAAATAATAAAAAAAGATCACCTTCTGTCTACAAATGGCTAAACTATGCATTTGTTCATAAAATAAACAAATAATATGAAATGAATATTCGTCTTCACGAAATATCACCACTTATGTAATTTAAAGACGATCAGAAAGAAAACCGATCACTTTCTATCTATAAATGACCAAACTATGCTTTTTTTTATCAAATTTGTTTATGAAATAAACAAATAATATCGAATGACCAATCTTAATCACTAAATATTACCACTCATATAATTTAAAGTTACTAAGAAAGAAAAACGATTACTTTCTGCCAATAAACGCCTAAAATATGCATTTGTTTACATAATTTGTTTATAAAATAAACAAATTATACCATGCAACAAATTTTCATGATCAAACGTGATCCTGTTGATAAAATCAAGCAATTACAACTTACAAATATATAATTTGCAAGCAAAATTTCCAATATGTTGACATTTTGTTAATATAATTTGTTTATAACAATTAGATTCGATATCCTGTAAATTATTTACATTCTTTAGATACTTCGTCATTCATTTTCGTCGAGAATGGGTTAAAATCTCGATTTGGCCTCGAAAAAATCTCGAAAATCTCGAAAAGTAAAATCTCGATTTGGCCCACTGTCCGTCGTTTACTACGTAGTTTACTACTTCGTTTACTATGTACTCGTAGTTTACGACGTCATTTAATACGTATTTTACCACGTCCTTTCCGGCATAGTTTACGGTATCACGTAATTGATTTTTCTAAATTTAAACCGGACTCTCGCTCTGTCTCTCCAATGTAGAGAATAGCAGGTACAAGTTCAAGATATTTATGGTAAGTGGGGCCAAAGGTTTGGGAAGGGATTAAAGCTTTTGGGCCTACAGCAACCCCCCCCCCCCTTTTTACCATTAGCGCCATGTCGGGGCAACAAGTCCCATCGTCTGTTGCGCAGCGAATCATTATTCTTCTTTTCGCCAGAGGAGGTGTTAAACCGTCTGATATTTTGCCAAGTCTAAAAAGAAAGCGCACTTCGGTAGTGATACCTTATCAAGGTCTCAAGTGTTTCAATGGCATACAACATTTTTGGGTGGTCGAGAAGCGGTCAAGAACGAAAGCCACTAACGGCGGAAACCGACGAACGTCACCGGCGAGAACATTCAGAAGGTTCGAGAACTCGTAGAGCATGATCATCATGTGAATGTATCCGAAATAGCTTCAGTATTTGGTATCAGTGTTGGAAGCGTTCACAGAATCATCTTGGACGACCCAGAATTAAGCAAAGTGTCAGCAAGGTGGGTCCTACGTCTTCTGAACGAAGAGCAGCGGAATAAATGGATTGAGACGAGTCAGCGACAACTGGATCGCTATAATGCCG
The DNA here is from genome assembly GCA_932195095.1 of Andricus curvator. Taxonomy (NCBI): domain Eukaryota; kingdom Metazoa; phylum Arthropoda; class Insecta; order Hymenoptera; family Cynipidae; genus Andricus; species Andricus curvator. The sequence continues at coordinate 104,046 of CAKNYM010048243.1, forward strand.
AAGGGGATGAGTTTTTGCATCCTCCCTACAATCCAGACCTCTCTCCCTGTGACTTCCATGTGTTTGGGCCACATAAAGAATCGATGGGAGGCATGAAATTCACGGTCAACACCGATGTCAAAGAGTCCGTGCGCAATTGGTTCCGGACACGCCCTCGATCATTTTTCGACTACAGCATCAAAAAACTTCCCATCGACTGGGACAAACGCATTTTGAAAAGAGGAGAGTATGTACAAAAGTAAAAAAAAATCTGTAATTTTATGTACTCGAAATAAATTGCGAAAAATGGAGTCCGGTTTAAATTTGAACGCCGCTGGTATTAAAGAAAAATTACTATCGAGATACTATAGTTCTCCCGATTAGGATTAGTTTCTTTTATTAAAGAAAAACTATTCTTGAGAATTTGTCGTTCTTCTAAATCTAAGTGTATTTTATATGTGGATATTGTCTGCCGATTAAGGATTAGTTTCTGCTATTAAAGAAAAATTATCACCTAAAAATTATACTTCTTTGAACTTTTAAATGTAGAGAATAGATCACATCTCTCCCAAAGGCGGTGATCATGTAAGAATAAATAAAGCCAATCGGAAAAATTGTTGTTTCCGATGAGAAAAGGGTGGGTGATGGACAACTGTGCACGGAGCAACCGTGCACGAGCCCATCTGTGCACGTCGGTGGCCACTGGTACAACTGTGTACTGGCCCATCTGTGCACGTCTACATTTCGACGTGCACAGATGGGACACTCCCAACTGTGCACGTCGAAATGTCGACGTGCACAGGTGGTACCTTAGCGCCGGTTCACGTGCACAGATGGGAGACTCCCAACTGTTCACGTCTCAATTGGCGAGGGGTACATCTGTGCACGAGTGCACGTCGAGGGCCGGTGGTACAACTGTGCACGTGCACAGACGGGACACTACTAACTGTGCACTTCGAGGGCCAGTGGTACAACTGTGCACGTGCACAGATGGGTCACTCCCACCTGGGCACGTCTCAATTAATACGATCATATTTTTCGGTTACAAGTCCACGTGCACAGATGGAAGACTCCCAAATGTACACGTGCACAGATGGAAGCCTCTCAAATGTGCACGTGCACACTCTTAACTGTTCACGTCTCAATTATTAAGGTAAGATGCTTAAATTACAAGTCGCGTGCACATATACGAGACATACAACTGTGCGTGTGTCAATTCTTAGGATCAGACTTTTCATTTAAAAGTCTACGTGCACAGATGGTACACACCAACTGTGAATGTCTCAATTGATAAGATAAGATGCTTAACTTAAAAGTCTGCGTGCACGTATGGAAGACTCCCAACTGTGCGCGTAGCACTTAATAGAATTAGACTCTTTATTTAGAAGGCCACGTACACAGATGGTACCCTCCCAACTGTGCACGTCCCAATCAATACGATCAGTTTTTCAACTTACAAGCTCACGTGTGCAGATGGTACCATCCCAACTGTGCACGTCACAATTAATAACATAATATGCCTAACAAGTCCGCGTGCACATATAGGAGAACCCAACTGTGGGCGTATCAATTCATACCCAGCGGACACGTTCCCTAAATGTTACAGAACAAGAAGGTCACATTTATACATAACATTGTTACAATCGTGTTCCATAACAATTACAGAAATAAAGGTCACTCTATTCTGTAACGCTGTTACTGTATGGATATGTAGAAATTCTGGAATTCTGCAATGTAACTCATATAGAGCAGAGTGATAGAACTGTTACGTCACTAGAATGGAACACGTGTTACAAAAGCGGAATATAAAGGTCACACTGTTCTGTAACACTGTTATTATAAGGATACGTAACAGTTCTGGAATTCTGTAATGTTACTGATATATCACATAACAAAAAAATCACATTTATACATAACATTGTTACAATCGTGTGCCATAACAATTACAGAACATAGAGGTCACTCTGTTCTGTAACGCTATTACTGTAAGGATATGTACCAGTTCTGAAATTCTGTAATGTAACTGATATATCACAGAGTGATAGAACTGTTATGTTACTAGAATTTCACACAAGTGCCAGGAACGAAACATAAAGGTCACACTGTTCTGTAACACTGTTATAATAAGAATACGTAACAGTTCTGGAATTCTGTAACGTAACTGTTATATCAAAGAGTGATTTAACTGTTACGTCACTAGAATGTCACACCCATTACAGGAATGAAACATAAAGGGCACACTGTTCTGTAAATCTGTTAGTATAAGGATACGTAACAGTTCTGCAATTCTGTAATAAAACAAGTATATCACAGGATGATATAACTGTAACGTCACTAGAATGTCACACGTGTTACAGAAATGGAACATTAAGGGCATCTATTCTGTAACCATTTTAGACCAGTTTTGTGCCGACGGTCGGGCCTTTCATTTTTAAATTTGTACCTTACAATTTTTTAAACCCACCTTCTTATGACAATTGGAAAATTAAAAAATAATGAATATATTCCTGAGAGGAACCTGGCTTTTTCAGCAAAGAAGCATGGCCGATATTATAAACTATGTGCAGCAATAATACAAAAAACATTTTTTTGTCACATATCCTTGTAACACTGTTACGGAATTGTTACAATAAATGCTAAAACATTGCAACACCGTCATGGAATTGTTATAGAACGATCACAGACCAAATTTACATTGTAGCACTGTTACATATATGTTACGGCACTATTACAAAACATGGTTACTCTGTAACCCTGTTCCTAAATTGTTCTGAAAATATTTTTTAACATATAACGCTGTTCCATAATTGTTACAGATCTCTGACAGAACATGGTTCTTTAACAGCTTTACAGACCTGCTAAGTCCATTTGGGGACGACATTACTCGGACCATGGTCTAAGTATGTCCTTATCCCGTTACAGAACCTGTTCTTTTCTATTCTAGAACTGTTACATCACAGTTATATAACAGTTTCCGCTGGACATGGACATTTAAATGAAAAGTCTAATCGTATTAATTGAGACGTGTACAGTTGGGAGGGTACCATTTGTGTACGTGGACTTATAGGTGAACAATAATTGCACTAATCGAGACGTGCACAGTTAATACCATCAGTGCACGTGAACTTTTAAATGAAAAGTCTAATCGTATTAATTGAGACGTGCACAGTTGGGAGGGTACCACCCTGGTGGAAAAAATTCTCTGCAAATTACTTCATAATATCCCTGCAATAGCTCTGCAAGTATTCTTCAAACGTTTCCTGCATTACTGCTTAAATTGAAACACTTTAGCTAAAATACAGAAGAACTCTGCATTACTCTTCTTAAAAAAATGGTCTGCATTCGCATGCATTTCTCAGCGAGTTTTCTGCAAAGAATATTCGCCAATACTGTGCAAAAGTCTCGGCTTTACTGCTTAAATTGAAACACTTCAGCAAAAATGTAGAGTAACAATGCATTCCTCTGCGGCAGACAATTCTCCAGATTGTTTTGAAAATGTTCGTCTCTGTTTTAGTACTGCAATTGGAAAAAATTCAAGAAGATGCACCAAAAATGTATGTGAAACGCCACCTTGGTGAAAATCATCGTTGGTGATTAGGAACTTTTTAATGTTGGAATAAACCATGATATAATTTTATGACTATGCTATTTATTGTATTCTTTATCCTCTCCGAAATAACTTAATTATTGCCACTGTAAAAAATGTTAGTACTGTTGCTCAATCGGTATTTAAAGAGATATTTGTTATTTTGACGGAAATAAATTAAAAATATAACAAATATCTAGCTACAGGAAGAGGCAGACTTTACCCGTTTTTTTCTACCAGCAGTGCTTCTCGATGAATTTCTTCTAATTCTTTTTACTGCAAGTCTCCATTACACCTTATTTACAAAATAATTACAAGAAGAAGCAGATTTTGCCTGCTTCTTTCTGCAAGCAGTTCCTCTCGATGAATTTCTTCTAAGTCCTTTTTCTGAAAATCTCGGTAAGACCCAGTTTGCAGAGAAATTGTGGAAAGAAGCAGAGCTTCCCTGCATATATCTGCAAATATTTCTATCTGCATGGTACTTTTTTCAGCAAATCTTCCTCACACTTAATTTACAGAGCATTTGCAGAAGTTAGACAGAGAAATTCCGAGATGCTCTGCATTTCGCTGCAAATAACTTTTCTCTACATACTAATTTTCACGCAAATATCCGTAAGACCAAATTAGCACAGAAATTAGGGAGCTTTACAGATAAAAGAAGGAAGACTGATTTGCATTTACCTGCAAACGTGATTGAAGAAAGGCCGCGAAAAAAATACAGGAAGATTTTTATACCAGGGCATCTATGCACGTTGACTTATAGGTGAAGAATGATTGCGTTTATCGAGACGTGCACAGTTGGAAGAATACCATCTGTGCACGTGGACTTTTAAATGAAAAGTCTAATCGTATTCATTGAGACGTGAACAGTTCAGCGGGTACCATTTATGCACGTGGACTTATAGGTAAAGAATGATTGCATTAATCGAGACGGGCACAGTTGGGAGAATACCATATGTGCACATCGACTTTTAAATGAAAAGTCTAATGGTATTGACTGAGACGTGCGCAGTTGGGAGGGTACCATATGTGCACGTGGAATTAGAGGTGAAGAATAATTGCATTAATCGAGACGTGCACAGTTGGGAGAAAACCATCTGTGCACGCGGACTTTTAAATAAAAAGTCCAATCGTATTAATTGAGACTTGCACAGTTGGAAGGGTACTATATGTGCACGCGGACTTAGTGGTGAAGAATAATTGCATTAATCGAGACGTGCACAGTTGGGAGAAAACCACCTGTGCACGTGGACTTTTAAATAAAAAGTCTAATCATATTTATTGAGACGGGCACAGTTGGGAGGCTACCATCTGGCTACGTGCACTTTCAAATAAAGAGTCTAATTCTATTAACTGATACGCGCACAGTTAGGAGTCTCTCATATGTACACGCCGACTTGTAAGTTAAGCATATTATCTTATTAGTTGTGACGTACATAGTTTCGAGGGCACCATCTGTTCACGTAGACTTGTATGTTCAAAATTTGATCGTATTAATTGAGACGTGCATAGTTGGGAGGGTAACATCTGTGCCCGTAGACTTCTAAATGAAAATTCTAATCCTAAGAATTTATACACGCACAGTTGGTAGTCTTGCATATGTGCACGTGTACAGTTGGGAGTCTCTCGTCTGTGCACGTGGACAGTTAGGAGTGTCCCATCTGTGCACGTAAACTTGTCAGTTGAAAATCTGATAGCATCAATGTGAACGTGCACAGTTGGGATTCTCCCATCTGTACACGTGCACAGTTGAGAGTATCCCATCTTGGCTCGTGCACCGTTGGGAGTCTCACATCTGGGCACGTGCACAGTTGGCAGTCTCCCATCTGGGCACGTGCACAGTTGGGAGCCTGTCCGTGCTGCGAGTTAGAGAGTGAGGAAGCCACAGCATGAGTAATTTGCGGCAGTAGAGATTTCTCGAAGATCTTTACGAAATTAGAGATTACTGCAGCTGGTCGATAATTTAAAATATCAGCGTCATCACCACCTTTTAAAACAGGAACAACCTTGGCCGTTTTCCACAACTGCGGAAAAATCCCAGTTTCATTAAATAAATTAAAAATGAGACATAAAGGTTTTGCTAATACTAAACAAGAATCATTTGATATGAAGCTAGGCACAAGGTCAGTTCCCGCAGTTCTCTTTGGAGGTAGAGCTTTTATTGCGTGGGTAACCTGTTCTACTGTCAGTTTATAATTATCCCTATCCAAATACTGGTTTCCAAACTAAAGTTTGGCAACCAGTTTTTATAGGTTTACAACTTTAGTTTGGAAACCAGAATTTGGTTAGGGATAATTATAAAGTAACAGTTGAACAGGTTACCCACGCAATAAATGCTTAGGGATTTTATATAATGCACGATGATATACTTTGCCTGTAATATATATAGTTACAAGTTTGTCATGAGGACAACCGCAGGATTTCGCCGGGAGCGGGTGCTAATCTGAAAAAATTGCACCCCCTCCCAGCGAAATCGCGGTAAAATTTCAGCTGTAACCACTTCTCACGACCATGAGATAGGTCGTTACAGTCTGCGACGAATTCAATACGATGATCCGGCAAAAGTCTCGGGCACCCTGAGGACACGGAGCGACCCAAGGACGACCGCCTTCTGCATTTTCCCCGCGAGTGTCTCAGCATTTTTTTAACATGCAGGGATGCTTTTCAGGCTAAACCAGTGAAATCTTGGCACCTCCAAGAGCGCCGATGATCAAGAAAATTGGCTTAACAGAATATTCCGGGTATAACCGTCGCAACTCCCTTATAAGGTCTTTATACCTTTCTTTTTTTTCTTTATCCTTGGCTATGACGTTTTTGTCAGCTGGTATCGAAAATTCGATGATGAACATTGTTCGCTCCTCGAAGTCAAGGAGAACTATGTCAGGCCGCGAGTGCGCAACAGAAGCTATTGTCGATAATATTAAGTTCCAGTAAATCCGGCACTTCTCATTTTCGACAATTGACTATTTCCCTAGGAGCGTTTAGCGGAGCGGTATATGAGCTAATGCCGTAAGAGTGACAGAGATGGTAATAAAGCACTCTTAGTGCCGCATTGTGGCTTTGGATGGAATTCGTTCGCGCATGAGTTGGACAACTAGATAGTATGTGTCCTAGATGCTCGGGGTGTGCATGAAACGCTCTGCAGCTATCATCGGGAATGTCTTGGCTCAAAATGTGGCGACGGTATGCTAGAGTGGAAATTAAACCTTCTTGACATGTCAAAATGAAACCCAGGGTGCACGACTTCAATCGGGTGATTTAAGGAAAGCAAACATTAGCTCATACAACATCGACTGATCCTCCAAATTTCTGTGGAAGATGCCGTGCATCCTCTTGTCGAGGAGCTGTTCACGGAAGTTTTTCTCCTGTGCTTTCTTAATCCGGGCCTTCAGGAGTGAGTACTCGACATGGATAAGATTTGATGCATTTTGCTCAACCCTGATATTTAAGTCAAGGCCGAGCGTTTCAGCAGTCTCCTCTGCTGTTTTGTACAGAAACGCCCCTTTGCCCACTTCCTCGTCTTTCCTGGCCATTTTAAGAAGGGGGTCTTGTCCATTTTGCGACTATATGTGCTGTGACCAGAATAATCCTGTTGTGAAGACATTCAAGATTCAGTATTCCGCGACCACCTTGACGGCGTGAGATGTAAAGTCGCGGAACAGAAGACTTAAGGGGCATGCTTTTGTTCATGTGTATAACCTTTCGGGACCCGATTTCCAGGGATCTGAGCGCGTCCTTCGTCCATGGAACCACTCCAAATGAATATAGTACTACTGGGACGGCAAGCATATTCGTCGCAGATATTTCGTTCCTCGCCGACAGTTCGGAAGACTATATCCGTCGGATGAGACGTTTTTATCTGCATCGGAGAGTATCTTCTATAGATGTCATGTCCTGAATGCGGTACTGAGGCACGCGGAGGTATGTGTAGGTCTCTCCAGCGCCAATATGTCGTACAGCGCTTCTGCCGACGAGATCAGGGTCTTCGGGGATGCCATTAAGTTTTCCTTTCTTCAAATAAACCTTGGCGCATTTCTCTAACCCGAACTCCATTCCAATCTCTTGAGTGTACTCTTTGACAATGTCTAGAGGTAGATGTAGTTTCTCTTTATTTTTAGCATAGATATATTTAAAGAATATATATATACCTCGTATTTAAAGTCGGAGACGCCCGTTCCGCAATGGCTGATGTTAGGACGCACTATACTCCTGCCGAAAAAAGGCAACTTGTCCAACCCAGAGAATTACAGGCCAATAATTTGTTTGAACACACTGTATAAGATCTTTACAGCTGCCCTAAACAACAGGATTGTTCGACAAATTGAGCCTGTGTGGCGAGAGATGTACGAAAAACGTGGCTCGAAAAAAGGTGTAGCAGGCTGTCGAGAGAACCTGCTAATTGACAGGTATGACTGTAAAGACGCTGCAGCCCATCAGCGCGTCCTGTCAATGGCCTGGATTGACTACCGGAAAGCTTTCGATTCAACCTCTCATAGACTTGTCATCTGTCTGCTGGAAAGCTTGAAGGTGCATCCACACATAGTGAGATGCATAGAGAGATTGATGCCGCTTTGGAAAACTAGATTTACTATCTCTTCTAGAAATTATCGTGTGACAACGAACAACGTCACCTTCCAGAGGGGTGTCTTTCAGGGTGATACCATGAGCCCTTTTTTTTGCATCACACTTCTGCCTCTATCTCTCGCACTACGGAATTCTCTTGGATACCTCTGTAGCGACACTCATCAGCGCGAGCATAAGGTCACTCATGTATTTTATATGGATGACCTGAAGATCTATGCCTCTGGTAAAAGCAAACTTCAAACTGCTATAAATGTCGTCAAGAACTACACAGGAGAGATTGGGATGGACTTTGGTTTGGACAAGTGTCCCAAAATTAATCTGAAGGAAGGAAAGGTTACTGGCGTTCCCAAGCATCTTCTTCGACAGATTTGGTCTTCCAATCTGTCGGCGGTGAACAAGGTATCTGCAACTAACATGCTTGCCGTCCCGGTTCTACTCTACTCGTTTCGAGTGGTTCAATGGACGAAGAACGAGCTTAATGGCCTTGATATCACCACACGTAAGATCAGCCATATGCATAAAAGCTTGCATATCAATTCGCCAGTTCCGCGGTTATACATTTCACGCCGTCAAGGCGGACGCGGACTTCTGAGTCTCCAGTGTCTTCATAACCGAATTTTCTAAGTACACCTTACATCGTTGCAAATGGCAGAGATCCTCTCCTAAAAATGGTCAGGAACCACGAGATGATTGGCGAAGGAGCGTTCCTTTACAAAGTCGCAAAGCAAGCGGCCGAGACCGTTGGCTTGAATTTTAACATCAGAAGTGAGGAAAGTGCATTACTCCATCTAGATGCTTCACTTCTGAAAGCCGAACGGTGTGATTTCCACCTTAGCATACCGTGACCGCATTTTATGTCAAGAGGTTTCCAGTGATAGGTGCAGTGCGTGTCATGCACACGCTGAGTACCTAGAACACATACTATCGGGGTGTCCGACCCACGCAGGAACGACGTATATCTATAGACATAATGCGGCCATAAGAGTGCTTTATTACCATCTTTGTCGCTCTTACGGTGATGGTCGCGACCCTGCCCTGCCGAACGCTCCAAGGGAGATAGAGTCATTTGTCCTAAACGAGAAGTGCCAAATTTTTTGGAACTACGATTTTCGGACAGCAGTCTCGGTTGCACACTCGAGGCCTGACATCGTTTTCCAAGACTTCGAGAAACGAACTATATTCGTGATCGAATTCTCGGCTCCGTCCGAATACAACATCACTGCTAAGGAGAAAGAAAAGGAGGAGAGGTATCAAGACCTTAAAAGAGAGCTGCAACGACTGTACCCACAATATTCGGTACAAGTAATTGTCCTTGTGCTCTCGGAAGTGCGAAACTATCACTGGTTCGTAACCTTAAAGCCATACCCACGTGCCAAAAATTTACTCTATCATCTGGAATACATCGTGTGATCACTAACAGTGTCACCTTTCAGAGGTGCGTGTGTCAGGGCGACATCGTGAACCCTCTCCTCTTTTGCCTCACATTACTGCCACTATCTCTCGCATTTCGCCATTCCGAAGGGTACCTCTGCGGCAAACCTGGAAATCGAAAGCATAATTTCACTCATGTATTTTACATGGATGATCTTATGATCTATGCTAAAAATAAAGAGAAACTACATCTACCTCTAGACATTGTCAAAGAGTACACTCAAGAGATTGGAATGGAGTTCGGGTTAGAGAAATGCGCCAAGGTTTATTTGAAGAAAGGAAAACTTAATGGCATCCCCGAAGACCCTGATCTCGTCGACAGAAGCGCTGTACGACATATTGGCGCTGGAGAGACCTACACATACCTCCGCGTGCCTCAGTACCGCATTCAGGACATGACATCTATAGAAGATACTCTCCGATGCAGATACAAACGTCTCATTCGACGGATATGGTCTTCCGAACTGTCGGCGAGGAACAAAATATCTGCGACGAATATGCTTGCCGTCCCAGTAGTACTATATTCATTTGGAGTGGTTCCATGGACGAAGGACGCGCTCAGATCCCTCGAAATCGGGTCCCGAAAGGTTATACACATGAACAAAAGCATGCCCCTTAAGTCTTCTGTTCCGCGACTTTACATCTCACGCCGTCAAGGTGGTCGCGGAATACTGAATCTTGAATGTCTTCACAACAGGATTATTCTGGTCACAGCACATATAGTCGCAAAATGGACAAGACCCCCTTCTTAAAATGGCCAGGAAAGACGAGGAAGTGGGCAAAGGGGCGTTTCTGTACAAAACAGCAGAGGAGGCTGCTGAAACGCTCGGCCTTGACTTAAATATCAGGGTTGAGCAAAATGCATCAAATCTTATCCATGTCGAGTACTCACTCCTGAAGGCCCGGATTAAGAAAGCACAGGAGAAAAACTTCCGTGAACAGCTCCTCGACAAGAGGATGCACGGCATCTTCCACAGAAATTTGGAGGATCAGCCGATGTTGTATGAGCTAATGTTTGCTTTCCTTAAATCAGCCGATTGAAGTCGTGCACGGAGGGCTTCATTTTGACATGTCAAGACGGTTTCATTTCCACTCTAGCATACCGTCGCCACATTTTGAGCCAAGACATTCCCGATGATAGCTGCAGAGCGTTTCATGCACACCCCGAGCATCTAGGATACATACTATCTAGTTGTCCAACTCATGCGGGAACGACCTCCATCCAAAGGCACAATGCGGCACTAAGAGTGCTTTATTACCATCTCTGTAGTGTCAAAAATACCGCCGACTTTTCAAGCAAAATGCGCCATTTCTCTGTATTCTCACAACACGCATGCGTACGGGATTGGGGGGGAGAGCGAGAGGCGGGGGCTGGGGTCGCGTCGGGCAGTTGCGTCCGAGCAGCCGGGGTGTACCCTTCTCGGTTCCGCGAACTTTGCGAGTATCATTTTGCTAAAATCACCGCCTTTCAAGCGATTAGCTACTCAGTATAGCTGTCCAGACGAAGCTCCTGTGCGACCTCGTTGGGTGCGTTCACGCCTTCTTCTTTCAAGAGGTGTAGCCACCCTGAGGACCCACCAAGCTACAACTCTGCGAGCTGTACTTCGCCGTTCCAGAGCGAAGGCAGTTCCCGTGCTCAAGACGTTGGGGCGCTGGGACGCGCGTACAGGTGGGCGCCTTCTGAGATCCGAGCATAGCAGCGGTAATGCGTTTTGGTTTCCTTCAGGTAAGAGAGCACTCTAGCGTATTTAAATGAACCGATTTCACAATTAATATAGCTACTTATTAAGAGAATATTGTCTTAGGATTAAGCTTCTTTCTTATAAGGCTTTTCCCCCGCTTATGACCGGGGTTTTTTATGCCGATTTTTCCTTACACAAGATTTCTTTCACAATGTGTCACTAGAGTTGGGTTGAATAAAACTAAATCTCAACTATACTAAAAGACGGTGTTATTCTTCCACCACCTGGTCCGAATTCAGCCACCACCTTTTTCATATTATTTCTCAGTATACTTATTATTTATTTTCATACAGCAAACAAAATGGTGCCCCGGGTGAGGAGTGGCTGATCGTGCTTGTTGGTGAGGATCGTAATTTCGCTGTGGCGTTCTTTGTCTCGATAATATAACATTGATAAACTTAGAATTGCTTGAATTTGTTAATTTTCAGTCATTATTATTTTTGTTGTTCTCACACAAATATTGTATTCTTTTGAATTGACTTCAAAATGGCGGTTGCGCCATTGGTTACTTGTCAAAATAGTAGTTCAACACTAATATTGTCCAAATGCGCACAAACTCAATTCAACAAATCTGGGAAGAGGCGCGTGCTGCGCACTTCAAGATCATTGAGATTGAGCATGCGGAGGTTGAGAACTACAACGAGGCCGGCACCTTTGCGCGCTTGCAGAAGCTGTACGAGGACGTTTCGGATTTTCTCATGAAGGTGCTATCCGAACTCGAAAATGCGAGTGAACGCTTGATGCATTCAAGTGAGGCAGCTACGAGCGAGAACTACACGTCTCGGTCTGCTGGTTTCGTAACTGCGAAATTACCGCGTATCCCATTACCGACGTTTTCCGGCGATTACAATGAGTGGGAAAATTTCCGTGAACTGTACAAGACT